>BPLR01017893.1:0-24391 GCA_021605095.1 Caerostris extrusa | reverse complement strand
GAAAAAAACAAATTGCTGTTAAAATATTTCATAGTGTTTTTGTATTATTAATTAAAAAGATAAAGTATAAAAATTTTCATTTTAGGAAATAAATAACTTCAAATATGTAGCAAAATATATATTAAATAGTTTTGTGACTAATAAAAATGTTAAAAATAAATATGAGTTTTATATTTCCAGTTAAATAATTTTTCCAGACATTTTTCCTGTTTTTGATAAGCAAATATTTCTAAAGACATTGCATTTTATTAAACATTTGAAATAAAAAAGCAATCTCGAACACATATTTCTATATATCGAATGAAAAGATTATCAAAATTATGATTTGAAAATGTAACAATATCGTTGGGGACTTATTTTACTTATAGAAAATAGTATTATTCTAAAAATATTTAGAATAAACAAATATTACCGTGATAAAATACTTTTAAATCGAAAGAGATAACATTAAATAAAAGGAACATAAAAGTATTTTTTGAGAATTTATGAAATTCAGATACGGAATGTCGTCCTTTTCTCTAAAGATAATGGTTCTTTTGTGAATAAAAGTACTCTCCAAATTAATATTTAAAAAATTCAAGCCAACTTGAGTTATGGGCGAAATGTTTCTCTTTTTTTTTTTAATAAAATGGAAAGAAAAGTGAAAATAAAGAAGTCTTGTTTAATATTTATTGTACTTAGTTCTCTCTCAAAAATGCACCAAGTTTAATAAATAAAATATTCCACATCGTAAATTGTACAAATAAGAATTTAAAGTACGAATATACACTACATTAGATCCACGATTTGATTAAACACATGAAATTGTAAGTATCTTTAAATTTTTAGAGACATTTATCTTTAAAAAAATTTTTTTGTATTTTAAAACAAAATGCATCTAATGTTAAAATATAAATATTTATGGTTAATCAATTATTTCAATAATGTTATATAGCAAGGATAATTATGATCTTAATAATATTTTTAGAACTAATTTAAAAACAAAACTTTTAAAAATGCTTTGAAATATCTGTTAACTCGGTATATGCTTGCTTGAAAAATTAAAGAAATTTATATTGCATGTTTCTGACCTTTATTTTATATGTATAAAATACATGCAGTAAGTTTTTATGAAATAAATAACGGTTTGAGTTATGCTTATTTAAATTTTTAAATAATCAAAAATATTATGTTTGTTTAATATAAAGAACTTTATTTTTATTATTCAAAAAATCCAGTGCATTTATATTGCTATAAAATATTTCAAAAATATGTAAATAATTTATTATTATACGACATAAAAATGATTTTTCTTATTATTATTGATTAATTTATTGATTTATTAAAATTATAACCATAAATGATTTAAAAGATGCATCGAATATAAACTATACAACACACTTCTGCAGTTGGCAATATCACAGTTGCAACCAAAAGTTGAAGCAGTTTAAATATAAATTTGGCGAAGATATTGGCGATGTTGACTATAGACACTGAAGCATCTGGAAATGACCGAAGACTTGGCACAACTGTAAAAAAAACTAAACCGACTATTTTAAAGGTAAATAATCTTCAAAATATTCCACATTTCCGAGTAATTCAAAGGCTTCAAAAAATGAAAATGTTTAATATTTAATTCATAATTTAAATTCTAAATTTCCATTAGTTAAATTATCTAATCTATTTGATTGGTTGATATTTATGCATGAGTAATTTGTTCACAGATTTATGTGGACTCATAGAAGCTTGTTCATTTTAATGCTTTGTTATCAGAGATATAATGATGAATACTACTCTTTTCCAAAGTAACTAAAGAACTACTAGGTTGGAACCCATTCAATTACAAATTTGACGAAGATATTGGCGATGTCGGTTACAGAGAGAGAAGTATCTTGAAACGACTAAAAGCTTAGTACAACTGTAAAAAACTAAAACGACTATTGAACGACTATGTTTTGAAGATAAATAATCTTCAAAACATACTATTTATACTCAAAAAAATCATTCAAAGGCTCAAAAAAGAAGATTTTTTATTATTTATTCATAATTTAAATTCTAAATTTTCATTAGTTAAATTATCTAATCTTTGATTTGTTAATATTTATGCCTGAGTAATTGTTCACATATTTATGTAGACTCGTAAAAGCTTGTTCATTTTAATTCATTCTTATTAGAGATATAATGATAAATACTTTTCTTTACAAAGAAACTTAAGTACTATTAAGTTGGAACCAATTTAACAATAAGTTTGGCGATTATATTGGTGATGTTGGCGATAGATTAAGTTTTAGGATTTACAGTTATCTCACGTTTATTAAAAATTCATGAACAATAATTTTTAAAAGAAACTAAAGAACGGTACAATAATTAGAAACAAAAAATATTCTTGTGCAATTTTTGATAAAAAAGCATTTTCAGTTTTCATCAATTAAATTAAACAACAATTTCACGTTAATAAAAATTTATTTTTTTTTTTATTAAAATGAAATATAATTCAAGAAACATTTCAAAGTTATCCATCATTCTTTCAAAAGATCCATCGTGGTTTTCTTTTAAAAAGAGCCTGAAATGACATAATCGGGGAATAAATTAATTCATATTATCCTTTTTGGCACCAAAAATTTTAAATCTTCATTGAATTAAATTAGAATATCCCTCTACTAAAAATCAATGCTTTATTGCTTTTTTTTGAATAACTGAATTATCACAGAGCATAATTGATATATCATTCTGGCCTTTTCATATTACCGTTTTTAGTAGCAAAAATTTAAATGATTATTGAATAAGTATGAATTTTTACACTAACAAAAATCCATATTGTATTGCCATAAGTGAATAACTGAAGATAACTGAAAATCACCCTAAAATTTTTACTAAAATATAATTAAAAAATTAAGAAACGTTCCAAAAGTTATACAATTGAATTTTCCAAAGTTTTACAGTAATCATTCAATGTATTCATTAGGACTATTTTTTAAAAATAAGCATGGAATGAAATAATCAGAAGCAAAATAATTCATATTATAACCTTTTTTTTTAGCAGACAAAACTTTTTAGTGATAAATAATTGATTTGAAAAGGAATTTCACGCTATTCAAAATCAATATTTTATTGCCATACCAGAATAACTGAAAATATTTAACTAAAAAAGTAATTAAAAAATTTAAAAATTAAAAGAATTTTCTAAAAGTTATACAATAATCATTCAATGTATTTGTTACGACTTTTTTTTTTTTTTTTTGAAAAAGAATTTGGAATAATCAGAAGCAAAATAATTCCTAGTATATGCTTTTTTTAGCAGACAAAACTTTTTAAGTGGTAAATAATTCAATTAAAAAATGAATTTAAATCAATGCTATAACTGAATAAATGAATTATTATATTATTATTTTAAGATTTTTAACTAAAGCAAAGTAATTAAAAATTTTAAAAAATTAAAAGAATTTTCAAAGTTTTTATAGTAATCATTCAATGTATTCATTAAGGACTATTTTTAAAAAAAATAGGCATGGAATGAAATAATCAGAAGCAAAATAATTCTTATTAAACTCTTTTTTTCAGCAGCCAAAACTTTTTTAACTGATCAAAAATCGAATTAAAAAAGGAATTTCACGCTATTTGCAATCAATATTTTATTGCCATAACTGAATAACTGAAAATATTTAACTAAAAAAAGTAATTAAGTTAATTCCTAAAACTAATTTCTAAAAGTAATTTCTAAAGTAATTTCTAAAAAGTAATTTCCAAAGTTATACAATAAACATTCAATGTATTCATTAGGACTATTTTTTTAAAAGGAGTTGGAAATAATTAGAAGCAAAATAATTCTTATTATATGCTTTTTTTCTAGCAGGAAAACTTTTTAAGTGATCAATAATTGAATTAAAAGAATTCTCGCTTTCGAAAATCAATATCTTATTGCCATAACTGAATAACTGAATTATCATTCTGAAATACTTAACTAAAAAAATTTAAGTTACTTTTCAAAATAACCATTATGATTTTTTAAATGAGTCCAAAATGAAATAATCAAAAGCTAGGGGGAAAAAAAAATTATACTCCATTTTTTTTTAACATGAAAAACTTTGTAAGTGAACATTAATTCAATTAAACAAGAATTCCACGCTTCGAAGATCGGAATTTTATTGCTATAACTGTTCCGCCAATCCGTATCATTCAAACGATTCTAGCTCGAAAAAAAAAAAATGGTCGATTTCTTTTTAATCGTATTAATTCTTAATGTTTAAAACGGTCGATAACAACAAATGCGCAAACATATGAGATTCTCTTAATGAGGAACCGAAATTCTGTCGAATTTTTCGTTCGCCATTAAATGAAATTAAAAGAAGGAAAAAGCGCCACTTTTCGACAAGCGGCAAGTTATTGCAATTAACGATTCCTCTTTTTATTAATAAAATGGATGATTCTTTAACGCTAAGAAATAGAATTCAATTATCAGATCTTCATTCCAAAAGCTGCAAAAACAAAACAAAAGACAAAAAAGACAAAAAAAAAAAAATGTGAGTCCCATTAATTTATAATCTATTTTCATTTGAATGAACACTTAGTTTCTTCATGATGGCGAGTGTAAAATGGAACAACATCTTTCAATTACCTTTTTCTAGCCTCCAGGAATTAAAAGAAGTTCTTTTCAAATTTATGTATACGTCCTTTCAATTTCTGTCGACGTATAAATCTTTAATTCGCCGTTCGGATTTAATAATTTATATTCGCAACTGAATAAATTATTTGATTGTTTTAAATGAATTACTTTCAATCAAGTTCTTGAAGTAGCAACGCGCAACAAATTGTTTATCAGGATTTAATCATACTAAAAGAGAGATTTTAGTTTATGAAGGATTTAAAAGCCTTTCATCTAAGTAATATTAAAAATGTACATGGGAAATAATCATTTTTACTTCTCTTGTTGATATGATTACGAGGCTTAAACGTTGTGTTTGAAAGAATGAATTAAAGACGACGCCTCCATCGTTCTAAGCATGTTAATTTTAAATGAGTTAATAGAAATTCGTGATCAAATTTCGAATTTTCAGACAATAAAAAGCGAAAAATTAAGTATTAATTATGATGCGGAGAGTTTTTGAAAAAAAGGTGTTAGCGGAAAAGAATGAAATTTAATAAATTATTAATGACTACATTGAACGGGGTTGACTTTTTAAAAAAGGAAAAATAACTTGAAACTAATTAATTCCGGTTAAATTGAATTTCGTTCTTTTAATATACAGAATTACAAAGCAATGAATTTATGATTATCTCATGACTAATTTATCAGTTGTTAGTTTTACTCATTATAATTAACTTAATAAAACTTGTTGTTGAATTTGTTGCTTAAACAACAGTCAGTGTTAATCATTATTAATACTTAATTTTTCATTGTTTAAGAAATAAAATAAGAATTAAAAATAAAATAAGAATTAGAGAATAATAATTTCAATTGAAGTAGAAAATAGGATGTATAAATTATTTTATATTTTCTTTTATCTTTTAACATGATTTAATTAAAAATCTCAAAATTTCATACTTATTTCCCCAATAATTTATAATTATAAATTTTCACTATGTATCATTTTCATTTTAAAAAGAAAACAAATATTGCAAAAAATTTAAATTGTAAAGCTTTTCTATAAAAAAATATTTAGAGAAAATATACGAAATTTTACCTATGATTCTGCAAAATATTATACGTGCTGTTGTTCTCAGATGATTGGAATTTGGCATGATCATTGATAAGAAATGTACAGGAGATATAGCGTTTCTCAGGGTGTAACAAAAGAGGCATTTTACCTCCCAATCACTAAATATAACTACAGTTTGGAATGAGCAACACAGTTACAAGCCTTTGGGATCACAGAATCTCATCATTTGTTTTAATAATATTACTTTCTGGTTTAAGGATTTGTTATACCTCCAAGAATAGGCATGGATGCTTTCGGTTCGGTATTATTTGTTGGGTTTCAAACGGGGTTTCTCTGAATACAAAATAATAATAAGTCTCTCTTTAATGACGAATTTTTTAATACTGAAAAAAAAAATGGCCTAATTTTCTGTTTCATTACATTTTTATTTTAAACTACGTACACCAGAAAAATATTAGAGAAACAATTTTTTTTTGCTCTAATGCAGCTGGCAAACACTTCGACAGCTTGGTCGTGGAGGCCTTAAGGCAAGATCTGCACAGACGTTACTCACTTTGCATTACCCAGGGGCGCGTGTAATTTGAAGATAAGCCACGGACGCGAAGTAACAATGCCCCCTCAACGCTCTACGAACCTAATAAGACCGGGACCTACGGTTTAAAAGTGGATTCGAACCACTGCAAACGTCCATGGCACCGCCGGGACTCGAACCCGAAACCTGTGGTACCGAGCGCCAGAGTGTTAGCCTCTCGGCCATTCAGGCCCATTTGAGAAACAATAAATATACAAAAACGAAATCATATCCTTTTAGGTACGTTTTGAGCTTTAATATATTTACCTTTCCCTTCTATAATTTGGAATGAATATCACCAGGGATTGTATTTGAATGATTCACATCCCCCTTCCATTACTCAATAGTAGCTCAAATAGCACTTTAGCACACCCCTTCCCTTACTCAAATAGCACTTTCCGGCCTACTGATTTATTGCATTATTTCTGGCATAGGCTCATGCTCCTTCAACTTGGTTTCGAACCCTGTCACACTAGTTTGGAAATCCAAAGCTCTATTTATCCTCGACTCATGATCCAGTTGCCTTGTGCGCAGATAGCGAGCAAGACAGCGAAGATTCGAATTAGCTGGTGGCATTATTGTTTTTTTCTTTCTAATGCAGCTGGCAAACACTTAGACAGCTTGGTCTTGAATGCATTAAGGCAAGCGCTGCACAGACGTTACTCACTTTGCGTTACCCAGGGGGCGCGTGTAACTTGAAGATAAGCCACGGACGCGGATTAACAATGCCAACGCAACGCTCTACGATCCTATTAGGACCGGGACCTACGGTTTAAAGTGGATTCCGAACCACTACAAACATTCATGGCACCGCCGGGGACTCGAACCCGAAACCTGTGGTACAGAGCGCTAGTCACTCGGCCATTTAGGCCACGGTGGCATTATTGTAATCACTGCTTTCGGGAAGGAGAATATTCGATGGCTATTGTGACAATATATGTAAAGCGTCTCACATAGATAGTCAGGTTGCCCGCTGGGAGTTTTCTGGGTTTTCCTCCATATGACAAGTGAACGTATTTACATTTAAAAGTACTCGCCGAAGTAACTCGAGGGAAGTGGCTAGTGAAAATTTATTTATAGATTTTTATATAAACAGTTTTTAATTGCCATCTTTTCATGAAGACAATAGTAGTGGTTTAATGAGACTTTAGGTT
Organism: Caerostris extrusa; assembly: GCA_021605095.1. Taxonomy (NCBI): domain Eukaryota; kingdom Metazoa; phylum Arthropoda; class Arachnida; order Araneae; family Araneidae; genus Caerostris; species Caerostris extrusa. The sequence goes on along the minus strand of BPLR01017893.1, from coordinate 17,030 downwards.
TATGTTTTATACAAAAACTTCGGTAAAACATCCACTATTTTATGGCAAAAACTTTTTATGACGAATACAAGAGCAGTGACTTCAGGAGAACTTATGAATAGGTTAAATTAAAAATTTTGTTGAATCACTAAATGCTTATGGCGAATTCTAAGGATTATTTTTATATTAAATAAAAGTTAAATAATTTGTTTATTCCGAAAATCAAATTTTAAAATTTAATATTTAATAATTTTTTCAGGCTTATAACAGAACATGACTATATGGGTGAACACTTGTATCGTATAGGGGTATATGACTATCCCTACTGTCGTCTTCGTGGCTTGAAAGAACCTATGAATAGAAAACACATGCAATATTGCAGCAGAGATAGTGCTGAATGCAATATTGAATAGAAAACACATGCAATATTGTATTCCATGGAACTGACTCCGAAATTGCAAGGTATTGGCTTGCCAGAGAGCTCTTGGGAGATGATTTCGTTCTTTACTTCTTCTACTGTGTTTTGATGGGGTTTTTTTTTTTTTTTTTTTTTGTTCTTTCTTTATTGTATTTGTTTATATGTATGTACTCCCCACCATTTTAAATAACACAAATATTTTTTAAAAAATTTCTAAATTAAAATACTTGAAAAATTGAAATTATTAAAATTTTTAATATTTATCATGCTGTATATCAAAATGTATGTGTTCTATTAACAAAACTGAGGTTCACAGAATAAAAATAATAATAAGTAGAGCATTCATGCAAATTTTTATTGCTCTACATTCATAGCTTTTTAATAATCTACAAGAAAGTGTAAAATTAAAACAGAAAATCACGTTGAAGATTAAAAGATATATTAAATGTCCACTTTTGATATTTAAATTATTTTTATTACTTTAGTCTTTAATTTTTTGCTCAATTTAAATGCTGTTTGTTTTAAAATATTTTTAACATTCTACATTATATATTTTTTTTTAAAAATATTTAAGTAATCAATTTTTTGAAGAAGAAAATTATTATGAGATTATTTTACGAAATTATTATTAGATTTTTCATTATAATTAAACTTATGTCACCCTGACAATGCTTTTTGATTAAAATTTTGAAAATATTAATATAAACAAATATCTATTATTTAACATTCCGTTTACTTCAACGATATAACAATCCCAGTTAAAATGGACTTTCGTCATTTATTTAATAAAATGCACAAGAAGTTTTGTCAAATGCCTGTCTGCATGTCCCATTCTTTCAATTTTCAAAAATATTTTAATGATTAGATATTTTTGACTTTCTGAATGATTTTGAAAAAAATTTGAATGGAAAAAAGCTGAATCCATTAATCTACGATATTTTTATTTAAATGTCATGGCTGATATCTTAGGTTGTATATTATTTATTTTCTGTATTGTTTTATAATTATAGTTAAATTTTGTAAATATAACATTTCTTCTCTAAATGTGACACAAGAAAACCAAACACATGACCATAAATTAAAATTCTATGTTTTGGTAGTCTTATTTATTGTAAAATTTAACCTATTATTAAACGAAATCCTTAAATATGTTTTTAAAAAAAAAAAAAAAAAGTTGTTTTATTAATTAATCAAAATTAACTAGTAATTAATTTTTATTAATTATTATGGTCTAGTAAAAGAGGGTTATTTAGTATTTCAAAACTATAGTAACATGCATTTGTATATCAAATAAATAGTTATAACAATAAGAAATTCATTCCTATATGATTATGATACCTATGATTCTGAAAATTTTTCACTTTTTTTTTCAAAATGAAAAATTCTTGCTATAGCCTGTGATCAGGAATTTTTATGAAACTCAATAATTCTCTAAAGTATTTTTTTCTTGAATCAAATATATATAGTTAAACAATAAGAAATGATTCAGAATTTGTTCTTCTGAAATTAATTTAATTTCCATTTTCAAAATGAAAAATTCCAATGCTATTGACTGTGATCAGAATTTTTATTTAGGAAACTCAATAATTTTCTAAAGTATTTTTCCTAAATCATAAATAGTTATAATCAATAAAAAATTGATTCCAACATTATTGTGAAATTTCTATCAATTTTCTATTTTCCAAAATAAAGATTTTTAATTTATTTTGCTAGCATATTTCCAAAGCATCTAAATTCGAGAACTGCTAAAAATTCTTTAACGGAATCGGAGAAAATGAAAAATTACGAAAAGAAAAAAAATTATTATTTTTGAATCTCTTCAAAAAATCTTGAATGAATCAAAAGTATCCTGAACATGTAAAAAAAAAAGCTAAAACATATGCTAAATATCGAAGATTTATATAAAAATAAACACAGAAGGTGACAGAAAACCTTTCATTTGATGGCAGAAACATTTCAGCTCTTATATGGAGGAATAAGATTTCAACTTGCTCGCAGGCATACCAAGGGATTGTAACCACATGAACTAAGTAATTTAATATTAGTTCTGATGAGATGGTTAAGAGATACTAAGCCAAAATGGAACTCCATAATCGGTACGCCAATTGCCATTTGCCACCTCGGTGCCTTCCTGCTAATAGCTACGGGGGACACAAGATTGGTTGGTGGAGGACGTTCTACTCCACTGAATAACTGTGGGGAGAGTCAGTGCAAAATGCACTTCAGTTTGACGGAATTAAGTGGGATAGATTGATCAGGAGGCTATAAAAATAATTAATAATTAATTAAATAATTTATAAATTAATGTAAAAAAACAAAGAATAAAAATAGTAAAACAAGATATGTTAAAATTAAAGCGCCTTCATTGCAACCGGTTCAGAATCAATTTGGTGAATTAATATATATTTGTATGGCATCAGGAAAGAAATGAGTCAGAAAGTAGTTGATGATGGAGGTCGAAACTTATGTTCACCAAGAAATGAAACTATCCTCCGGCACTGTTAAGGGGCTGGAGGGTGAAACACTATCTTGAGATTGGCAAAATTTGTAGTGGAGAAGCCATGATATTCATTTCGAAGGAAGAATTTATCTCGGTATGGTATTGAGTTGTATATGTTTCTGTTTGTTCACTTGCATGTCGAAGACTGAATTGAAATTTTCGCTTTACAAGAATGTTGTCTTGGCTTGACTAATGTTATCACGATTTTAGAGGTCGAGTCCATTCAGTTGTGGCATTTGAATGTTACTTTTTGCTGATGTTGTGTGCAAAGAAAAATGATATTTGATGATGAGTAACGCCAATGAAGAATTTTTGTGATAAACTTTTCATCATATCAATGATGGCTTTCATGATACTGTGGATGACTGCATTTTGGGCATTTATTTTTTTGACATTTTTTTTGGACTATTTGCATTTTATTCCTATTTGTTTCGACGGATAGTGTCTTGATGAGTGCTGCATAGGTCAAAATGGGGCAGAGTACTTGTTTCAAAGAGCAGAGTTTTATTTTTGAAGTAATAATTTAAAAATTTATTTCTGATGAATATGAGACAAATGTTGTTTGCTCCAACATTTGTTTTTAGTATATTTTATACAACTTCTGAAGCTTATTCATTTCTTGCCAACTATGAGGTAGAAATATTTGACTTCTTCAACGTCTATATATTTTTCAAAAATTAATAATTCATCGCGAGATGTCCTCGTGCGTTCTTTGCGAAACGTAGTGGCTTTAGATTTGTCCAAAGTTACACCACAAAAGTTAGCCCTTCCTCTAGTGAGTGAAGAAAGTTCTGATTCCATAATTGAATTCTGAAGTCACAAAACATAGGGTAAATGGTACCTTGAGCAGGAAATCATCTGATTTGTAAAAAGTGGAGAGTTTAATTGAGGACACTTCCTTGGGGGAGGGGGAGGGGGTGCCAATAAAAGAGTATTCTCCATCAACACAAACTTTAAAAATCTATTGTTGAAAACATGCTGATTAAAATAATTGGGTAGTTTGGAAAATTTAGTTGACTTAGTTTGTGATTTTGTAGATGAGACAATCATTCCACAGTCGATAGAAAACATTTTTGTACATCAAGGAATACGCCGCTTGGTATTAAATTGCCATTGAAATCCTTCGGTAATGTTGTTAATATCGCGTAGGAGCTGATGATTTGTTGAGTGACTTGGGCTGAATCCAAATTGTTCTACTGAAAGAATGCTGTTCCCACTATATAATTGAGAGATTCTTTTGAGGATAATTTTTGAAACATTTTGCAACTTATTGGACATGAGGTGATAATTTTGGAAGAAATTTTTGATTTTAACATGATTTCGGGAGCATGATGATACTTACTTCTTTCCATGAATTCTGGTTGTGTTGCAATTAAAGACATTTCTTGAAAATTTTGGTGATATGAGTAATTCCATAATTGTGGTATTTTCGAAGCATTATTTATTTAAATGAAGGTAGTGTTTTAGATTGCATATGGTTGTTTCTCTTTTTATGCGGATAAGATTGTCAGTTCTGTAGGTGATGCAGTTCGGAAACTTATTTGAAAAATTGGTTCAGAGATGATTATCTTGAATGGCTTTTAGGGTTGGATTGTGTTTGGAGATAAAAATATTTCAGTTCGTTGATTTTCGTTTGAGCCCATTTGCATTTCAACCAACGCAAGTGAGGGATATCGATCCATCGTAGTTATTGAATTCTGATTCAGGAAGTGGTTTGAGAATGTCACATTACTACACTAATGTAGTAGATGACTGTCATGCTGACGGAGTCTGCAGAGAATGAAAAAGATTGAATTGGTTTTAAGACTTGTATCTCAGGCACACTTGATTAAGAGGACCGCTGGGAAGCAGGAGTGGTAATGCTATATTGGAAGGAAATCTTCTAGAGGGATGGTCAGGGATAACACTGGGTTGCAATCTGTTTCCACTCATGCATACTGACTTTAGGAGGATGAGCTGGAATAAAGTTGTATGAGTTTCGATTAAACCCCTGAGAAATTAGCTGTATAGCTTCCACCACAAAAAGCACAGCAAATAGAAGAATCTGAAAGTTTCATGTATGCTTTAGAATTTATAACAACAGGCACATTTCACGCATTTAGAATCATGTGTATAGAATCTTGAATGATGATAGTTTTGTTGATAGGTGCGGGTGGGTTGTGAGGCTAAGGGTTTGGTTGCGTACCAGGGATCGGCTTTTCCTCAGAGGTTCTACCTTAAATCTGAAACAATAGTTAGTAATCTATGTGGAAAACTTTCTTGATTTCCTCAGATTTGAGTAAAACGACCGAGAATTGTGGTATTTTGCTTTTACTTACATGGTGTTTTTAGTTGGGGAGTTAATTTAGAAATTTCGAACTCTGAGATGATCTTTCAGGTTTGAAGAAGAACTTAGAAGTCTACAAGGAAGTTTCGAATGGTGACTTAAAGTTGTTTCTGATGGGGCAGTTCAAATTAATTTTTTTAATAGCATTTCTTCAATTTTTCTTATTATTATTCTATGGGAGTTGGAAGTAGGAAGGAAATATCTGTAACTTTTCACAGACACATCTGATGATTTTTTAATTTTCTAGTGATTGTATTCAATTTATCTATTAGTGTGATTGAATTTTCAGTAGCATCGAGTTGTTTGGAGGAACGTATTTCTTTGGGGATTTTCAGGAGAGTTTTTCCTTCTTTGTGATCTATGTTATTTTGCTTAACGTAATTCGTTATTTTCCTTTACTATTATTATTATTAAAGAGTAGATTCCCTTTAATTTCTAGGAGGGGGGGAACCTGAAATTATTCATCTTTGTCCGAAGAACTCGAGATATTCGAATCTGTTTTAGTCCTGATGTAGTATGTCTTTAAATGCGTCAAATATTGTAAGTGTGTGTGGTGTTTGCACGTTGTTTTTAAACCTGTATCTCAACCCAACCACACCCAGTTGTAATACATCTGCACAACCTGCTCACTACAATTTTAAAATGTGACGACATTAAGTGATATCGTACATTCATGATGGCCTTCATTCATCATTCATGATTCATTCATTCTAATAAATAAAATCAGGTCTATATTATCTAATTACAGTATTTTCTTTATCCAATCTCGGCAATGTGTTCAAGTTATGCGTATAAATTATCGTAAATGCATCACAATTATATATGTATACATATTAATATTTATATCGAAAATTTTCGTTTTCTTATTCAATTTCAAAATGTAAATAAAATACCATTTTCAAATGAGGAAATAAAACTATACATAAATAGTTATGCTACAAATTAAATTTTAAAATGCAATCATTAAATAACAAAAACAATAAAAAATAGTCAGAATCAATCGCCAAATGTGTTTTTCTATATCTATAAACATATTTTCAATAACAACAATATTGGTTAGCAATAAACTGAAGCACGGTATTACATTATTTAACTAATCCATTTATTGACAGACATGAATTCAAAAGTTAACTCATGTGAAATGCAATTAATGGCATATTAATCATTTAAAAATTTAAAAATGCATTCTCTAGTGAGAATTTTAAACATTTTTAATCATTAGCACACTAATAAGATATGCAATTATCACATTTGATGTAAAATCAATTTAATTAATTAGGGGTTGAAAATTATGAATATAATTATTAAATTTGTGTTTTTAAGATTAATAGAATGCCAGCTGGTTATTTTTTAAAAGTCCAAATAAAACTTCAATCTTGATAAAAACTTATTAAAGCAATTTTTATAATATAAACAGTAATTATATAATATGTATAGGGGTTTGTTTTCATAAAAAGAGAAAAATCTAATTTTTAAAATTTTCAATTACAGAATTGTTTTAGTGGAAAATTTCTATTATTCTATACTTTATTTTTATTCCATTGGAACTTTTAATAAATCTTGGGGGAAAAAAAAAGAACAAAATGTTTATAACATAAATTTTACTTTGTGTTTTTTCCTCTTTCCTTAAAGGAATTCTTATGTTTTATATATTTAATTTTTTTTTTTTTTGGCACACTTTCTTAGAAAATAAATAATAGGAAACTTCTCGTACCTTTATTTTTATCATATTAGCACTATAGCAGTGAAATTTATCTTTCTATTTATTTCTGTTTATACCTTAAAATTCAAATTAAATATTACTTTCCATGAGGGACCATAATTTATAATAATAATTCTTATAAAGTAAGCAATAACCTTATAGCATATGGCATGGATTATACTGAAATAGCTCATTATAAAAGTTGTATCGAATGGTAACTATAATGGTTAATAAAAAAAATTTCAAAATGAGTCACATCATTTTGAAATTTTTTATTGGTACAAGAAAACGATGCCGGTATTTGCTTCTCATATGGAAGAAACCAGATAAATTTCTGTCATGCAGCCTACAAAAATTGTTTTATTGTTTTCAATTTCAAAAAGGAGTTACATTCATTTTGAAATTATATACATGGTTCTTCATTAAATATTAAAAATTTTACAAAAGGCTAAACTTCCAAACTTAGCAGTTTAACACATGATTCTCTAAAACTTGTCCCAAGTATTTCTCATTTGGATACAAGGAAATGATGCCAGTATTGGAATCTCATATGGAAGAAACCAGATATATTTCCATCATGAGTTCCAAAACACTTTCATTGGTATGAATTTCAAAATGAATTATATTCATTTGACCCCATGAGTACTCATGAGGAGGGAAATGGGGGAATGAATCAATGAATGGTCAAATGAATTATATTCATTTGACCCCATGAGTACTCATGGATGGAAGGAAATGGGGCAGTTTTTATTATGATGGAAATAACAGATTAAAAACGTACTGGCGAAGAAATGTTTCTGAGACATTATTTTTTAAAAGGGTATTCTTGTTACAGATGGAGTTAATTCTGAGTAGTTCATTATGATGCATTATATATATATATATATATATATATATATACTAGTGTGCCCAAAAAGTAAGAACATTTTTTTTTTCAAAACTATCTATTTATTCTTCCAAATTTATTTCATAGCCTTCAAAGTAATCCCCTCCGGACACAATGCACTTACGCCAATTTTTTTTTCCAATCCTCAATGCATGCTAAAAAGTCAGCGGCACGGATGGCTGTATATTGATGGCAGGACTTTTTATATATTTTATGACTCTTAACATTTTCAATTACCTAAACAGTCAATCAGAAAAATATATATTAAAAAATAATTAATTATGGAATTAAGAAAATAGGCAAGGAATGAAAAACAATAAATAAAAAAAAAAAATAGGCATTTTAATTAAAAAAAAAAAAAAATTCTGAAAATTAAAACAGTGATTAGGATTATTACTTTATCACCATATTTTTACAATGTATTTGTTTAAGTAATTTGTATATAAATTCCTCAAATAACTAATCTAATTTTTAAATATTATAATGATGTAGTAAACATCCTCTAAAACTATAGAAAATTATTTTAATATACACACATTTCTTTTAATGATAGAATAAAATAAAGATAAAGTGTGAACAACATATCAGATACATTGCTTAATTCTAACATGAGTTTTATTTTAAACTACTAACAAATGCTTAATTCGGCAAACTTATAACTATTACCTACATTTAAACTATAATTTCAATAAAATTAATAATTTTTAATAATAAAAAGGCTCACAATCTAGACAATTCAGATAAAAAAATTCCTCACTTGGATCAGAACTAACATTTGTCTTCATTAAGCCTAATTTGAAACTTTAGTATGCAATTTTTGCTGATTGATATAATTTAAATAATTTAGAATCATGTTAAAATGCAAGGTAAAAAAAAAAAGTCTCATGTGCATAGAATTATTTTCTAAGACATATATATTCATCTCATTATTCTTGTGAATGAAAAATGTCATCAACAACCAAATTCCATGCAGCTATGAAAAGAACTGAAAAGAAGCAATTCATAATTTAATCGTCTTATGTCTAGACATCTTGAGATTATCCGAGTCTCAGCCAATCAAAGCTAAGGAAGCAAATATGAGTATGGATACTTGTGATTTAAGTCACCCTTAAGATAACCCTTCAATCCCCAAGCATGAGGATTATGGACAGGTTAGGAACACCACGCTTTTAGGGGAAATTTGCTCTTAATACTGAATTACTATAGCAGTGTCAATGGTCTTTTGAATCTGATTCATGAGATGCGTGTAGTTGGTGGGAATGAAATCACAAGGTAACTGCAATACCATGGCAAATTACTATTCACCTAATACTGAATACTACGACTATGTCAATGGTCTTTTATGTCTTACTCATAGGCAATGCTAATGCATGTAGTTGATGCGAATCAGACCACAAATTGGAAATCAATCTCTGGTTTTATTGTAGCCATTTCTTTTAAAAAAATAAAATTACTCGTTGGAGATTGTATTTAAATACTTGTCAGGTTGGACTTTCCGGATTGTTTCTTATACAACATGAAAATACGATGCAGTTATCCCTAAAAAGCATTATTTTCTTACCTACCTTTGGGTTTCTAGAATTTGTGTATAATTAACATGGAATGCATATGTGGAACATGGGGTTTGAGTGCTGTATTAAAAAGATCTCATTAAGTTACCATTAATCACCTGTTGAATGTATAATCAATGGCTGGAAAACACAAGAAAAAAGGATCACAAGAAGGAAGCACAAGATCCACCAGCATACCTTCCTAAATAATTTACTTCAATGCTTCTTTAGAATCACTAAAACTGTTAGAACATTTTAAGAGGTTAAAAATAGTTTGAACGGAATCCTTACTGAACCCTTTTTAATCCTTTCATCATTCGCCAATGTGTCGTTCATGCTACAGTAAAATGGAATTCGATTGCCCCAGTGATGCAGAGCAAAAAACTAAGATTAATACAGGCTAATTTACGAGGCAAGGTTTTGATTCAGGAATGTCATAGTCTTTTAACCGCCATTGAAATCAGAAAGAAAATGGGCAAGTTTTTAATATATCCTGAATTTAAACTCTAAATTCTAATAAGTTATTTTGAATTCTAATACAATATTCTAAATTCTATAGAATTCTTCTTAGTTCTAGAAAATTATCTTGAATTCTGATGCATTCTAAATTGTAATAATTTTTCTGAATTTTTTTCTTCTAAATACTATAGAATTCCTTTAAATTCTAAGAAATTCTTATTTGTTAGAAAATAGAATTTAGACAAATTCCAAATACTTCTTATAATTTAAAGTAAGTTTTTCTGATTTCTAAATTCTAATAAATTCTTCTAAATCCTAATAATTTTTTTTTTCTAATTTCTAATAAACTTTTTAAATTCTCATAAATTCTTCTAAATCCTAATAATTTTTTTTTTTCTAATATCTAATAAACTTTTTTTTAAATTCTAATAAATTCTTCTAAATCCTAATAATTTTTTTCTAATTTCTAATAAACTTTTTAAATTCTAATAAATTCTTCTAAATCCTAATAATTTTTTTTTCTAATTTCTAATAAACTTTTTAAATTCTAATAAATTCTTCTAAATCCTAATAAATTTTTTTTTCTAATATCTAATAAACTTTTTTAAATTCTAATAAATTCTTCTAAATAATATTTTTTTTCTAATTTCTAAAATTTTTTTTTCTAAATTTAAATAATTCTACTAAATTATCCTAAATTTTAATTAATTTTAATGAGCAACTCAAATAAATTCTACTAAATTATTCTTAATTCCAATGAATTCTTCTAAAGATTGTTGTAGATATATATTGTCATAGTGGGATAGTTGAAAGAATGTTTTTTTTTTCAATTCTTTTTAACTGTGAATGAACTTAACTGTATAAGATAAAAATACTTTGTTATAGGATATCTGATAATTTTTTAAATTTTGTAAAACAAAACTAGACTGCAGTAACCTTGTTACACTATAGACTTGTGGATTTCAAAGATTTCCACACTCATATACAGCTGCATAAAGATTTCGACACTTCTCTCTTGGCATCATAAGACCTAAGTGAATTTTTTGTTTCCTAAAAATTTGAGGTTGAGTTTATTAGTTTAATGGAATATAAGCCGCATAATATTTTATGCTTGAAAATTATATATCCCCTTCTTCATGCTCATCAATTCTATTGCAGCAATAAGTGATATTTCCAAGAGTTTTTCCTAATTGGATATTTAAAACCAAATTTGTTATAATTGAAAACTCCTTCTTCAAAATAATCGTTCTTGAAAGGGAGTCCTGACCACAAGAAAGTTGATTGGAGAGTTTGGAAGCCGCTAAAAATGTTTTTAATTTTTTATAATTGATAATGCATATTTTTACATTCTTTAATTTTTTGTACACTATTGTTAGTAAGTCAATTTCATTAAATTTTTAGTTAGATGGTTTATTACAATTATTATTATATTATTATATTTATTTTTAATTAGATACTTTATTACATTTATTTTTAGTTAGATGATTTATTACATGATTTAATACATTTGTTTTTAGTTAGATGGAGTTTTTTTTTACATATTACAATAAATGTCAGATAGCGCATAACAATAAATGTAATTAATCATCTAACTGAAAATTAATATAATAGCATAAGTAATTATATTAATTTTCATTTAGATTATTAGTTACATTTATTGCTATGTTATTATATATTTGTAATGTTATTATATTTATTGTAGATTATTGCATTTGTTTTCAGATAAATAGTTTGTTATATTTATTGTATGTTATTGCGTTTATTTTTAGTTAGATGGTTTATTGCATTTATTGTTATATTATTACATTTATTTTTTATTTTCAGATAAATAGTTTGTTACATTTATAATTATAGTTTTTTAGTTTGTTAGATAGATACTTCAATACATTTACTTTTAAGTAGGTGATTTACTATATTTATTTTTAGTTAGATGGTTTATTATATTTGGTTTTAGTTAGAGGGAGTTTTTTACATAAATAAATGTCAGATAGCACATAAAAATAAATTTAACTAATCATCTAAATGAAAATTAATATAATAGCATGAGTTATTGAATTAATTTTCAATTAGATGGTTAGTTACATTTATAGTTATGTTATTGCCTTTATAATATATTATTACATTTAATTTCAAATAAATGGTTTGTTACATTTATTGTTATGTTATTACATTTATTTTTAGTTAGATACTTTATTATATTTATTTTTAGTTAGACGGTATATTACATTTGTTTTTAATTAGATGGTTTATTATATTTGTTTTTAATTCGATGGAGTTTTTTACATATTACAATAAATGTCAAATACCATATAATAATAAATGTAATTAATCAGCTAACTTAAAATTAATATAATAGCCTTATAAATATAGAATTAAAAATTAATATAATAGCATAGTTATTAAATTAATTTTCAGTTAGATGATTAGTTGCATTTATTATTACGTTATTACATTTATTTTTATTTAAATGGTTTGTTTCGTTAATTATTTTGTTATTGCATTTATAGTATATTTAGTTATATAATTTATTACATATGTATAGTAAAATATAGATATTACACAATGTTATTTTCGTTTGTTTGTTTTTTGTATTTCAATAATGGAGATCGTTGGAATTTTCTAAATTCGTAAATGATCCATAAATCAAAAGAAAGTTTAAGAATCGCTGCTCAAAATCATTTTCCATCTTCTAAAGAATAGAAAACATGTCCAGATGTTCCCAAACTGCTCTATGTCCTTGGTTAAATAATGTCTAAATAAGTGCTTTTCTACCTAGCTTTTATTAAACTGTTTTCTCTTTACTGTTATAAGAAACATAAAACCTACTTTATTTCCGTACCTCTCACATTACATTGTTTTCAATTCTTCCAACAAATTCATAGAATGAGTTTGTTTTGCTACATTTAAACAATTTTTGAATTGGAAAAGGATTAAATATAGAAATCACTAATATTATCATTTTTTTTAAGATATTCTTTTTTTTGCAATTTTATTTTTTATTATTCTTTTTAAGAGTTGTTAAATCAAAATAAAGGGAACTTTTATTTAACTTTAACCATCACCTCACATATCCATTAGTATTTTAATTTTTTTGTCTTACAGTATTTCTTGTATATATCCTTGCTCTTTTCTTAACTAATTTATATATTTTCTTAGAAACTTTTCTTTCCTTGGAATCTGTTTAAACAAGAAGGAAAATTTGCATTTTTGGAAAAGTTTTATTGGAATAATCTTATTTAGACACAAAAACATTTACCGCAAATCTAATTACAAGCCTCTTCATAAGATTAGAAAATTAACTTTGCAATGCATTGTTCTGGTGGTTTTTACTTTTGTAACCATTGTAAAATTGTTAAACTCAATATAAATAAAAAATGTGTTTGTAAAAATTTAAATCTTGTGTCAATAAATTATGGGCCTGATGGTCGAGTAACTAGTGCTCAGTGCCACAAGTTTCGTGTTCGAGACCCGGCGGTGCAATGGATATTTTTAATGCTTCGAAGCCACTTTAAATAGTAGGCCCGGTCTAATATGACTACTACTACACCACACCACATCACTGTGCCTAGAGCTGTGTTGCCCATATACAGTTTGGGAATGATGTGGATGAGAAGAAGTCTGATTGGGCTATGTGACGCTCTACGGTCATATGCGATCATCATCTCATCTTTTTTTACATTGTTTTATTTTATTATTTTTTTTTACTTCTTTTTCTTTTTTATTGCTTCATACCCTTGGTTAAATATTGTTTCAATAAATGGTTTTGTATCTGGCCTTTATTAAACTCTTCTTTCTTTTTACTTACTGTTATAATAAACATAAAACATACTTTATTTCCGTACCTCCCACATTACATTGTTTTCAATTCTTCCAACAAATTCATAGAATGAGTTTGTTTTTGCTACATGTAAACAATTTTTGAATCGGAAAGGATTAAATATAAAAATCACGAATATTATCATTTTTTTAAAATATTCTTTTTACAATGTTTATTTTTTAGTATTCTTTTTAAGAGTTGTTAAATCAAAATAAAGTTAACCTTTATTTAACTTTTAACCATTATCTCATATGTCCATTAGTATTTTATTATTTTTTTATCTAGCAGGATTTCTTGCATCTATCCTTGTTCTTTTCTTAACTAATTTATCTATTTTCTTAAAAACCTTTCTTTCCTTAGGATCTGTTCAAACAAGAAGGGAAAATTTGCATTTTTCGAAAAGTTTTATTGGAATAATCTTATTTAAACACAAAAAACACTTTACCGCAAATCTAATTACACATCAAGATTCTTCACAAGATTAGAGATTTAACTTTATAATACATTTTTCTGTGTTTTTTACTTAGTAACCCTTGTAAAAGTTTTATTAAACTTAAAAATGAATAGAAAATTTTGCTTTCGTAAAATTTAAATCTTGTGTTAACAAATGATGGACTTGATGGTCGAGTGACAATCGCCATGGCGTTCGGTGACATAGGTTTCGGGTCAGAATCCCTGCGGTGTCATGGATATTTTTAGTGAACCGGAAACCAGTTTAAATCGTAGGTACCGGTCTAATATGACTACTGCTACTATTAATACACAACACCACATCACTGTGTCTAGAGCTAAGTTGCCCGTTTACAGTTTGGGAATGATGTGGGTGAGAAGTCTCATTGGACTCTGTGACGTTCTACAGTCATATGAGAAAGGACCTGCGGCTTAAAGTGCATTCCGAACTACTATAAACATCCATGGCACCGCCGGGACTGAACCCGAAACTTGTGGGAAGCTAATATGACTGTAGAGCGTTGGTCGGGAGGCTTGTCAATCCTACCCCGTAAAAAGAAATCATCTCCTGTTTCTGAATCTGGGAGGCGACCATAGTCCAACATGAACTGTCGGGAGTTTGTTAGTTAGTTGACAAATGAAAGCAACTCTTTAATTTTGTTTATCCTCTGAAACTTTTCAGCGGGTTTCCTGGTAGCCGTGATTAGCGCTGGGCGCTCAGTACCACAGGTTTCGGGTTTGAATCCCGGCGATGCCATGGATATTTGTAGGGATTCGGAATACACTTTAAGCCGTAGGTCCCGGTCTCATATGACCTAGAGCGTCACAAAGCCTAATCAGACATCTCACCCACATCATTCCAAACTGTAAAAGGGGCAACTCAGCTCTAGGCAGAGTGATGTGGTGTGGTGTGGTGGTTGTAGTAGTAGTAGAACCTTTACAGCATCTGAATTTCTTTAAATGCGCAAAACTTAGTTAATTTGGATTTAATATCAAATGTTCAAACAAAAAAATTGTAAAATATCTGATATTCAAAAATCTTTTTCTGACATTTCATTCAACGAAATTATATCATCTAATCAATTTCAAACATAAAAAATGGTGTGATAACAGATTTTTTTAGTTTTCTTATTTACATTAATTTCCTTTTTACAATAAAAGTTTTTCATGAAAATTTATAGAATGTATTGCTATAACTTCTTGATTTTTATATTTAAACACAATCTTTTTTTTAGAAATGTATTTTAAAAAGAATAAATGGAATTTTATAATATATTTACTTATATTTAAATTCTCTTTGTCAAAGTTTCAACTTTTATGTGCTCATAAGTAAATATTTGATTTGCCAATTTCGTTAAAAAAAAAACTTCGCTAAAAATCAAAAAAATTTTTTAAATACAAAAGATTAATTTTCTATATATTATATTAAAGCCGTCAATAGATTATATCATTTTAAAAGCAAATAATGATTTTTCTCTCTAGTATGTAGCAAACAATGTATTTTTACAATGCAAGAAATATAAAAAAAATAGTTAAGATTTCCCCCAGGTGCAAATGAAAGAATGATGAATGCAAAATTATTTCTCACTGTTTTACCAGTTATCTAATGGAAAGATAAATATCCGGTTTAAAAGGGGAAATGGAAGAATCCATTTGTTTCTAAGGGTACCAGTCAGATATATTAGGGGCTATGCCAATTATGAAAGAAAAAAATATTTTATTTATTATTGTCGAATTTTTTTCCATCTAATTTCTTTGATAGTAAATATTTAAATTATTAAAAATTTGGAGACTTTTGAATCTCAAAATTTATAATCAGTATAAATAGTATTCTATTGAGATTTGGATATCCATTATATTCAACAAGTGGAGCGGCCTGATGGATAAAGGGGGTAGCGCTCTGGCCTTTGGTATCACTGGCTTCAGGTTCGTATCCTAATAGCATGGTTGTTTGTTAGTGATTCGGAATCCATGTTAAACAGGGGGTCCCGGTCTAATTAGCCTAAAGTGTGGACAAAATGGCCATAGAGCAACAAACCAAACCAATCAACTAGTGGAAGTGACTATTCGAATGCCATTATTAGAGTGATTCCGCAATGGTACAATACGAGTGTGGTATAACAAACTTTCTCTCTCTCTACGTCCCACCCTGTGTAACGCTGAATCTATTAATTACTAAAAAATTTTACAGTGCTTAGAATGGTGATGGAGACGATAAATCTGTAGATCAGAGCATCTTTCCATTAGACTGGAATTGTGAAAGGAGGTCTTTTATGGATAACTACCTCGCATTTGCTTATGTTATGGGAGAAAACATGGAAAACTCCCAAAGGTATCCCGAATAACGAGGCAAGTTGCTGAGCGTTACAAACTCCCTCGAGTTTCCCTTGTTTTTGAAACAGTGTCTACAACAAAGCCGCCAGTGGATTGAACCTCCGCCCTAATGCTCACCAACAGCGCACGTGGCCATTGAGTCACGAGTCAGGCATGTGATTATCTAAATGTCATCCCTAAAACATTCGTTTTTAAATTGAGGTGATACATTATGAATATAGTGCATTAGTTTCTACCACGGGCAGTGGCAAGTATAACGCTAAATCTGCTATAATCTACTATACACTTATACTTCCAGTGGTGAAAAACCTCGTATTAAATGTCAGCATTTAAAAAGGGCAACATACTTAAAAAGGGATCCCAGCGGCATGATGAAAAAGGCGAAGCTTATCCTAAAGCACCAGTGTGTTTATTGGATACTGAGATATTAAAAACCGTAGGGCCCGGAAAGTACTTTCATTGAAAGAGAGAGGAGGAGGATGTAAACCATTAAATTAAGTTTCAAGTAAACATGGCTAGTTTTAATAGCTTAGATTTCTTAAAAATTTTTTCTTTTTAACTATAGCAACAGTACTAAATTCTGCCACCCTATTATATTGTTTAATAATA
>BPLR01017892.1:0-59120 GCA_021605095.1 Caerostris extrusa | reverse complement strand
ATATGTATCCACAAGAAACACATTTAATTAATATTTTTTTTAAATCGATGATATCGTAAGAAAATATTAGCTCTTCATGAATAATTACTTGCAATATAATTAAATAAAATTAAAAATATATATGATAGAGCTCAAATTTATAATTATTATTTTTTAAGCACTGATAAAGAGCTGTTTGTTTTTTTAAATTTTAATATTAACATATTTGAAACTTCCTCTTCTACATTTTCAATTTCCCAATTTAATTAATAAAAGTTTATTAGTAAAAATGTTTTGATTATTTTTTAAATAAGTGAATAAAATATCTTTCTTAAGTGATTTTTAAAAATTATTTTTACAGATTATATTTAATTGATAAATATTTTTTAGTAATTATATATTTTACAATTTGAATTATATATATTTTTACATTTTAATTTGTTTATATTTAAATTTTAAATTGTATATATTTTAGAAAAAGTAATACGAACTTCAGAATATATTAGTAAGTAAATTAATGTATATTTCGATTTGAAGATTGAAAAAATGTATCAGCATTTGAAATTGCATGATAAATGCCATTAAATGATTTTGCATTGATGTTAAGGAACATGGAGTTGGAGGGTTTGTTTGCGCATATGAAACATAAAATTTGGAATTAATTCAGTGCTTTTATTACAATTTATAATAATTATTTATTTTTGAAAAATATTGCTGTGATTTGTACTTTTATTTATTGAATCCTTTCTATTAAAAATTGCATTTAATGTGTAAATGAAATTGTATATGCATACCTATATATATATATATATAGTATATACATTGGGAGGAAAAATTTGTTTATAAATATTGTTTTCAAATTAACGAATACCATAAATTTTAACAATAGATATAAAAAAATATAATTTCAGTTAAATTTTGAATTTAAATTAGTTCAAAGAGAGCTTCCTGATATATTTAATAAAAACTTGGTTGTGCAAAAATTGTGGAAAGTGGGGATACATGTGAAACTATGTTTAGGGATACATATCAACAAATACAGTCAAATACTACTTACTGAGAAGTAAATTCAAGATGTGTTATTAGTTTGGTTAAGAAAGCTATTTTTAGTATTGGTTTATTTTGCAACATTTGCGTAGGTTTGAAGAATGTTTTGCATAAAAAAGGTATATCTGTAATGTACTTGTCTTTCAAATGTCGAAATATTTTCCCAACTTCAGTGTATGCTTCTTGTTTACAATTTATGTTTAAAGATGATATGCAGAAAGCGGTTTTTCTTCAAAAAGTACCTTATACATCTATAAAATTAGGCAGATATTATTTTACTTGCAGGTAATTGGTTTTGGTACTTTAGTTATTTGTAAAGTGCTGATGTTTTGAAGTTGAACGATGCTCATATCGGCGTGAGACCTTTGATATTGACAAGAAGGAAACGAGGTTTCTGCTAATATGCAGGAGTAAAAAGGATTTGAGAGCTATTCGTTGAACAATTGTATGAAATATACTTCAGTAGATGAATTGGACATGAAGCTCATTCAAAATGTTTAAATCATCAATGTTAACATCAATTCGAAATCCTTCACTTGTTCTTTGAGATCCACCAAGGTGTAATTTTTGTATTCAATTGTTTTTATTTTGCTGTTTCACAAATAAAATGCTAATTTTTTTTTAAATATCTTGTAAAGTTTATATTCAAAATAAAGCATAATAAAATTTTCAAGTGAAATTAGGTTGCTTAAAGTGACAAAAATATATTAATTATCAGTTTGTAATTAGTTTACTGCTGTTGAGGTATATCTATCTACTTACTCTTTTGACCATATAAAAATAATAGTATTCAGAACAAATTGCTTTTCTCACTCATAACTAACAAAGTGGTTTTCAAGTGTTTTTAAAACATGTTTTTGATCTGATTATTGCACCCATATGTGCTGAGGATATAATGGTTCAATTAGGTTATAAAATGTGTAAATATATAAAATTTCTATCTAGTAATGATCAATAAATATAAATTATCTTAAATTAAGATTCAATAAAACCTTTAGTTGAAAACAGATGTGATTCTTATAATTAGCAAAATACTCTTAAACATAATTCACAAAACTCATTATAACCTCTTCAAAAATCTCTTATGCCTTAGAATTAATAGCTTTTTCTCCGAATGTATTCCGAACGCAGCAGCAGAAGTAGAAAAGGGTGGGATGAACCACCGTTATTTTCCTCGAAAATCTGCGACCTGCACCAACAGCGAGTCTCATTCAGCTGCGGAGGCCGAAACCGAAACAAATCATGTTTACTCTTGCCTAGGAAAATACGCCGTCTGTTCATTGCATTACATTATTTATTAACTGCCATAACTCCAGTTGTGAGAAATGCATACCCGGTGCACATTCCAACCTTTTCTGTTATGTTTCTCACATAGAGACGGTTGGCTGTAGGCCAACCGTAAAAGCTAATAGCAGCGATTTGATTAATAAAAGAAACACATGCATCGAATTTGGGTGTTTCAGGAGTGGTCTGGAGAGAATAAAGGTTTGGAAGCCAATGAAATATTACTTATTCAAACGAAAAGCATCGTCGAAGGGCGTTTCTACAATTTGCGGTTTTGACCAAAGCCTTGGAAAGGCCTGTTTGCAGCAAATGGTGGAAGAGATCAGGTGTTGTTTGGCGAGCGGCCAGACTATCCAACTGCATTGGAGAGTTTGGCTGTTTCTTCTTCATACATATTGTTATTATTTAACTTTCATTTTTGGGATACCAACAAAATACCAATTCATGAGGGACGGATGGCGGGATAGTAAATTGCATTTCATCTTTTATTTTCAGCTGTGTGTTGCTTGTTTTTACATTGATGGTAAATCATCGGTAATGCAAAAAAATCTTTATCTATTAGGCATATACATTTTATTAAAAAATGTTAATATGTATAAGATATTCAAAAAAACAGAGAAATTTTTTTTCATAGTTGCTAAAAACAAATCAAGTTTAAAATGTAAATAAAATGGATAGATGCGGTATGATAAAATGGTAAAATAAATGGTCCTCATAAATTGGTAAAATCCATTTCTGGGCTCTTTAGGAGACGAGTTTAATGCATAAAAATTTGTTCAACGTTTTATACTATATTGTATTCATTTTAAAGGTATATTTTCTAGTATCATAACATAAATAATTTATAACTTTCATTGGGTTTTTTTTGAAGATTTTAAATATTTAACTTTTTTAAAAGCTTCTCACACACGAGTGTTTTATAAGAAACGAGATCTTTTGAAATGAATTATAATATTTTTTTTTTTTTAAAGGATTTATTTAATTGTGTGGAATAACTTATAATGACTTAATATATTTTTTTCTCCATATTCTCAAGCTAGATTCAATTGCATCATTTGTTAAAAATGTTTTTTTTAAGTTAAGAAATTTTTTTATTTAACCATTTATAATTTTGTTGTATTGCAAATTTATACGTCTTATGAAATTTCCGAAATTTATGTCATGCGGTTAAAATTCATACTAATTTCATTAATTTATGTTAAGAAAGGTCACCAAACCGAATTAATAGCAAAATATAAATTTAAATATACAGAGAATTGATTCTATTCTATATTTCCGGCAGATATGGAAATGATATAGCAAAACTGCAAAAACTTGTTCTTTTTTTGATAACAGAAAAATATTTTGCTTTTCAAAAATCACTGTGCAAAATCATTTTATTTAATGGAATACATTTTTGCATTAAATTATTTGAAGGGAAAATATTTTTCTCGATTCAGGAAAAAAAATGTTTTTGCAAACCCCGCTTTTGTTCATTTAAAATGTATTAAGCTTGCATTAAAATCGCACACCAAGATATAAAAGGAATTTTACGTTTAAACTAGTTTTATGTTCATGAAATTAGTTTTACTTTAAGAAAAAGCTAAAAGAATATATATACTTTTATGAGCACTATTTGAAAAATCTTTTTAAAGTAAATAAAATAAAAAATTACTTATTGGATATCTTTAAATAAATAATTATAGAATTAACAAAAATTTCAAAATTCTGCGAATTCTAGCAGTATAAAAACATGTTTTCAAAATATAATTATATTTAACATTAAACATATGCAAAGTTAATTCATAAAATTAAAAATAATTTTACGATTAATTAATTTTGTCTTCATCTATTATGAAACTTATAGATTTAATAATGTTATTACTATTATATATTTTCTTAGTAACCATGTTTTGCTGCAGTTAAATGCTTATTAAATAAATAACTTTATAAAATTATTTAACTATGCCAGATTAAAAAAATTTATTTGCATCATTTTGCTAGAATATTTTTGGCTTAAGAAATACAAAATGTTTGTATTTTTGTTGATAAAAATTTTGCTGAATGTTTATTTTGAATGATTTATCTTATTAAAAAATTCATTCTCAAATTAAATTATTATATTTCAAAACAAGCTTTTATGTTTTAAAAAAGTATTGCATTTTTAATACTTTAAATATCTCTTTTTTAAAATAATGTAGCTAAATTTATAATGAGTTCTTAAATATTTTTTAAAGATTAGAATATTTGTACTTTTATAAAAAAATTTCTTGTGTTTCAAGAGCAAATTGAAATAATAGTTGTTAATGCAATGTTTTGAATAATACTTTCCGTAATATATAATGTATTGCTTAAGAAATGTTATGATTTTAACATACATTCAATGCATTTAAAATTTTTAAGAATGTTAAAGTTTGAAATTACATTGCATTAAATATATTTTTTAATAAACATAACATTAATTTTTAATTTCATTTTAAACATTGTATTATTTTAGATCTATAGTATATTAAATATTATGTAGTTGGAAACAAAATTATAAAAATATAATGTATTTTTATATGTATTTTTTATAATGAAACTAATTTATGAAAGAGTGATTTTTTTCACATAGTATTACAAAAATTATATTTTATTAGAAATTTTTTTTATTTTATTAAAACTGAATTAGATAAAAGAATATTTAACGAAATCAATAAAACGTTTTTTTACAAATAGTATATAACAACAACAACAACTAAAAACAATTAAATTTTAATTTATACAATGATACAATTTTAATTTATACTACAATTAAATTTTTGATGTACAACACATAAAATCAAATTGCTTTATTATTATATTAGCATTTCTTACGATTAAAAATTTTATGATGATAATAATATTATATAAACTAGTACACTATTTTAAGCATAACGAAATATAATTTCATCAAATTCTTATATCTTGTAGATAAACAGTATTTACATACCTTATTTAAAAATTGAGTTTTAACATAATATGAATAAAAATCTTATATAATTTAAAACAATAACTAAATTTATGTTTTTCTTTCAAAAATTAAAAGAAATGCCACGTCAACAAAAGCATTGTAATTCATTTTTGTGCAACATTTTCAATCAATATATTTATCTACAAAAAGTATTCTATATTATAACACTAAAATATTTCTAACCTTCCATTTATCGCAACAAATATCAAGGCACACTGTATAAGATTAATAATACAACGGTAACTTCTTTTTATCATAGCGAGGTATTTACGTAAATCCTATTATATAAAAATGTAGCTCTGCTCTTACGAAGCTTTTTGTTCTTACAAATATATTCAAACGGCAACATATAAAAACTGCACATATAATTAATCAGAAAAACATTATGTTTGAAAAGAAACGCTACGGAAAAGAAATTAAGATTGATGAACGGAGAATCGTATAAAACACTGAAACAATGAAAAACATCATACTGTATCTTTGTATAGCCTTTGAAAAAAAAATCCATTGGTTGTCAATATTGCTTTTCAGTTTTTGGTAAATAAATTTTTCCTCTTATTCTAAGAGTAAATTAAATAAGGGAAACTATATTTAATGGGTTACATCATTAATATATTTACGTGACAGATTTGAAATCGAATATTAATCATTATTATAATTAGCATATATATATATATATATATATATATATAGATATATATATTCCAAATGGGTTATTGTTATTGTAACTAATGATACAATTTTATTTAACATAGAAAATTTAAACGCAATTTTAGTATCTTATAAAAATCATGAATTTTTTTTATCTATATAAAATAATGTTTATATCGAAAAAAATATATTTGAATTACAGAATATATATTCTAGAATAATTTTTATTTTGTCATATACATTAATTTTGTTACTTGTATGAATATTTTGCATAAATTAGTTTAATTTTAAACCTCGGATTAAGAAAAAAATTTTAATTTTAAAAAATGTTCTTAAATTAAAGAACACATTATAATATGCCTGCCATATCTTTTACTAATATTTGTTTTAAAATTATAATATAAAATTAATCACAAAATAAAAATAAGATATTGATAGAGAATTCTATTCGAAAATTAAAAAAAAAAAACATGTTTATCTACTGAAGTTCAATTTCAGCATGAAAGAAATGAACAGCATTTTTGTATTTACTTTTCTACTTATATCATGTTTTATTGAAAAGCAAGATTTTTTTGGATTTAAATAGATAAAAACTTTTCAACTAAAATCATAAAAGCATGTATACATTTATTCAACAATTATATCGAACCTTACAAAATAAATACATGCCATTAAAGATTAATTTTGGAAATATTTCAAATTTCGTTTTAATAACTGAATTACTAATGAGAATTTTTAATTAATTAATTATAAAACATAAAAGTAGAGAATAATTTGCAAAACAAGAATTTTTAAGTTGAATATATTACATATAAACATTTATCTTTAGTGATTCATGAACCTTTTCTGTATTAAAATTTAGCGATAAAAAGTTATTTACGAAATCAAAATGAAATTTCAACTAGACTTTTGAAACTTTAATAAATGATTTCGATAAATTATTTATTGTATCAGAGTGCAATATTCTTGTAATGCATATTTTTTTTCAAAAAAATAAAATATTTTATTGGAATTAAATATCGTTATTAAATTCCTATTTCAATTAAATGCTCTGAAGTTATAAAATTTTATTTACTGTTTTATAACTATTGAAGTTTTTTCTATGAAGTCTTTTTATAGTGTATAAATATTACATTATATATAATATTTTCATGTACTGTACAGTAATATAATAATTTTATAATATACTAAAAAAAAGATACATACAGTTAAATTTTAATTATGCAATATTAAGATAAATTATCATGTTTAAATTACATAATGTTTGAAACTCTTTTAAAAATAATAATTATTATTAAATGAGATGTAAGTCATTTTGTTGCCCCAAAATTGGAAAATCAAATCTGTTGTTGCTTAAAAATGGAAACTAATTAGTTAAAATAAAATCCAAATGATTACAATTATTCTTTAAAATTAATAATTTTTTAAAAATTGAAATAAGTAACAATACGATACTATTTAAAAGAGTTTTGAATATTTCAATTAGTGTATTTATTTAATCCGCGAAAAACAGATAAAGTTAACATTTATGATGTTTACACAAACACAAATTAATTTCTAATTTTAATTGAAGATAATTTAGGAAGTGTGAGATTTTAATGTATAAGAGAATTTCTTTTTTTTTTATAATACAATTCAACTTTATTCCGTGCCTGTTTTGCACAAGCCAATACGAACAATTCATTATTTGTAGAGCATATTTCTAAAGGAAATAAATAAATTGATTTTATTGTTCAAGATATCTAAATTTACTCAAATTTATATGATAAAAATAATTTATTGCAAAAATTACTATAATTTATTTTAAAAAATAAAAAAGATTTTATGCATCTCTTCCACTTATTTAATCCTCTAATAATAAAAAAAAATATTCCTAATATTTATTCATATATACACACGAAAATAAAAGTGTTTAATTAACTACAAGTATATAATAAACGGATTCATGATTTTCATTTTGTACGGGGATTAAAACCATTCATATTTCAGATTTGTGATGCCATATTTTAGAGTCATATTATTCTAATGATTTCCGACTAAAATAAAAATAAAACTCTGCAGGTTTTAATTTGTTTTCTATTTAAAATAAATAATATTTTAAGATTTTTTAGTTTAAATCATAAAACACTCATTGGTAAAACCAAGTAAAATAATGCAGTTTATCAAACAAAACGCTTTTCTGTTTAACATAAGGTCTCTTTTACATAGGTCGACGACACTCTGAATTCATTAAATGCGTCAGTATTTTATGATTCCTGTGATTACAGTACAGATAAATGAAGCCTCTATTATTATCACACATATAATCGAATATCAATTCAGAGTTTGTAGCCCTTTCCTTTTATAGAACCCAATAGAAAAACTTTGATATTTACCAGTACAGGGTATTGTACTTATCAGCTGCATAAACAGGGAAATTTTTAAGGCAGGTCTATTGTTAAGCTTTGAATAAAGCTCCTCGAAAATTAAGCTCCTTAAGCTCCTGTGTAAATTACTAAACTGTTAAGAATCTTGATTACATTAGTAATACTTTTAGTAAAAACGATCATCGTTATTATTATAATTCAAAATTAGCACAAAATACTAAAATTAAGTTTTACAATAATAATTATCTATAATTTATAGCCGCTATACTCCTGTGATTAATGAATCTGATGCCTCTAATATTACAAAAAATATAGTTTGTTGTACTTTCCTTTTATAGCGCCCAATCGAAAAACTTTGATATTTACTGATTTATTGTACTTATCCTCTGAATAAACAGCTGAAATTTAAAGTCAGGTCTATTGTTGAGCTTTGAATCAAGGTCCTCGAGGAAAGAATGATAAATCACTAGACTGTTAAGGATCTTGATTACATTAGTGATAATTTTAGTAAAAATTAACATTGTTATTATTATGAGTAAAAAAATAACAAAAAATAACAAAATTAGTTTTTTAAAATATTAATTAACTTTAATTTAAGGCCACTAGTTTATGATTCCTGTGATTATAATACATATAAATAAAGTCTCTAATATTACAACAAATATAATCAATATCTTTTGAGAGTTTGTGTCCCTTTCCTTAGAACTCAATAGAAAAACTTTGATATTTACTGATTTACTGTACTTATTCGCTTGCATAAACAGGGAAATTTTCAAATAAGATCTATTTCTGAGCTTTGAATACAGATTGTTGCTTCTATAGTACAGATTGTAAATCACTAGACTGTTAAGTACCTTGATTAAAATAGTGATAATTTTAGTTAAAAAGGACTATTGTTATTACTTATCAGTCAAAAATAACCCACAAAATAATAAAATTAATTTTTAAAATAATAATTAACTTTCATTTAAGACTACTAGCTTACGACTTCTGTGATTGCAATATAAATAAATGAAGCTTTAATATATCCTCAAATATAATCGATTATCCCTTGAGAGATTTTTGCCCTTTCCTTTTTCATAGAACCCAATGGGGAAAACTTTGATATTTACTGTTTTACTTCACATAATGTAAACTATATGTGAAAACGTATAATTATATTTCTATATAGGGCCTGAATGGCCGAGTGGCTAGCGCTCTGTGCCACAGATTTCGGGTTCGAGTCCCGGCGGTGCCATAGTTGTTGGTAGTGGTTCGGAATCCACTTTAAAAGTAGGTCCCGGTCTAATAGGATCGTAGAGCGTTGCGGGGTCCTTGCTACGCCGCGTCCGTGGCTTATCTTCAAGTTACACGCTCCCCCTGGGTAATGCAAAGTGAGTACGTCTGTGCAGCACTTACCTTAAGGCATCCAAAGACCAAGCTGTCTGTGTTTGCCAGCTGCATTAGAAAGAAAAAAAAAAATTACAATATATATTAGTTACATCATTTTCAGCACACTTTTTTTCAAACACTTTTTTATTGCAGAACACTTAGAGTTTTGAATTGAGGTTATTCGTTACTAGAAACGATATATGGTACATGGTACGAATATATGAACATTCAGAGGAAGGTTTTCTTGAAATCATTCTGATTTTTGCAATCATAATTTTGAATACACATCTCTAAAGAATATATATGTAATGCTGGCACCCTTTCAAAGTTCAAAGGAGAATTTCTGGTACATAGACTTTTCATGCTCATCCGTGGCCTAGACACAGAAAATTTCCATTTGGCAGCACTTGTCTTATCTAGTATGAGACATCGTTCCTTGTGTTAGCACTTCCAATTCTCTATCCACCAGTCTAATCAAAAGACTTTGTCAGAAGGTCACAAACTATCTCACTACTTTTTGTGTGATTGAGGAAGAACATAGTTGTGGTCATCATTATTATTCTTAAAGTAAATTTAACATATTGTTCTTTTATTCAAAAATATCACACTAATTTAAAAAATATATTTTTTAGCCACTAGCAGCAAATAGCATAGATACAGATGTCCTTGCATTAGTCTAATTGCAGAATGTGTTATTTAAACATCTTATAATTTCTATACATCTGTGATAAAAATAAAATTTTATTAATACGGTAAAACTTCACAAACATGCTTTTTCATCTTTAAATAAATCATCAGATGTTTCTGACAACGTAACAGAACATTTTTCTTCAAAGCCTTCTCTTGTTGAACCTCATCAATATTTTTTTCCACCATCGCGTAATTAGGGATGAAATTTATAATAGTTCATTTATCGCTCGCGCTCATTAAGCCTCTTGCTACAAGCAGGTTCTCTCATTACTTTGGGAAAACTGCTTTGAATATTCAATTTTCATAGACACAAATTAATAACCTTACGTTTCAGATACGATTACTTTTAACGTCTTAGACACAATAAGGTTTTCTGAAATTTCACCTTCGGTAAAAATTATTTTTCAGTAATCTCTTTGCTAAACTAATTGTCACGAAGCATAATTAATGTGAATATTTTAAGTTGCTTTCGTTAAAATGCTTATAACTTAAAGAAAATTGCAGTGAGAGATTTAACATGACATATATCAATAAGTTATTTTTGCAAATAAAAAGATAATTTAAACTGTCTTCGAATGCTGTTGTGATTTTTGGAAATGCTGATGTGATTTTGGACTTCTGAGAAAAACAAATGAAAAGAAATTTTTCTTGAAAATATACTAATATATTCTGAAATTATTAATAGAATTACTGCTAAGTATGCTTTATTTATTTTTCTCAGGGTTACTTCTAAATTATAAGTTCTCCAAGAAATCAGAGACTATTGAAATTTCACTAGAGTATCTTTAATTTATAAGTATGTGATTACGAAATGTAAACAGAAGGATCATTTATAGAAGAAAAAGTTACAAATCAACATTGTTTCTTGCATCTGAGTAAAATACCTCTGGTTTGAACGTCTGATACAATCAGGGCTACCAATATGTATGATTCCTTCCCAGATTGAGAGTGCTTACTTGAAGGCTGAAGATCTTGATTTTTATTTCGAAAATATTAGGAAACCTTGCATTTTATAGAGTAAACAGATAAAGAATTAGGATAATGGTGGAAAAATTGTAGGTTATGTTACAGTTTTGGTATAATAAAATACTTTGTTTAAACATTCTTCGAAGTTTCTAGTACGTTTACTACAACGCTGTTTGTTTGATTTATATTTTCTTTAAAATTATTAAATTTCCTAATCATATTGCTACTTTCTGTGTCTATTTTAAATTTCTTTCATCTATATTTTTGTATAGCCTAAAATTTTATTCTTATATTTTAAGCTAGCTATAATTGTATAAAGGAATTTTACTCCAAGATGAGGGAATAAAATAACATAAGAAACATGTTCATTAATTTTAAAGAGGAATGGCTTACGAATACATAGTTAAAAGCATTGGCTTTATGAGGACAAAAAAACTAAAAGGTCTTCAGTTACTGTATGTATTCCAAATTGACTGTAAAAATGCGAGTAAATTCATGCTATCAGAATATAATAATATTTTAATTTTGTGATTAATTTTATATAATATGTATAAAATAAACATTTAACATATATTAGTAAACTGTATGGTAGGCATATTCAAATGAGTCTTTGAATTTAAGTAAATTTTAAAAAGCGGATTTTTTCTAACATGAGGTATATAATTAAACTACTTTATGCCAAATAATCATTCAACAAACAAAATTAATTTTTGCGAATTTATAATGTTTTAAAAGATACTAAAATTGTGTTAACATTTCCTATATTAAATGAAATTTTATCATTAGTAAAACAACCGTAGTCAATTTGGAATATATATATACTGACTAAGTATTTGGACACCTATGCAAATGACGATATCTGCGGTCCTGAGGTACGTCACGGACTCCACCGGTATATATCGTGTAGGAAACAGCAACGGCTCTCTGATTTCGAGAAAGGTATAATTATCGGGTATCACAAATGGGCCCGATCCTTAAAAGGACATATCTAGCGCTCTGAAGTACCCAAAATCGACAGTGGCCTATGTGATTAAGAAGTGGAAGGTGAGCGGTGATTGTCGGAATGTGCCCCGAGTCGGCATACCAACGAAACCGGGAGATAGAGACCGACGAGTGCTCACCAGAGAAATTCGGAAGAACCGCACCCAACCGATGGCCCTCATCAGTGAGGAGTTTCAACAGGGAGTATTGTTTCAATGAATACCATCCGTAAGGAAGCCCATTTGCATGGTTTTCATGGTCGTGCTGCTGCCTGCCCAAGCCTTTAATCACAAAGTCGAACCGCGCTGCTCGGTTAATGTGGTGCAAAGCACATCGAAATTGGACTGTAGATCAGTGGAAACGGATTCTTTGGAGTGACGAATCAATTTTCACCCTTTTACCGTTCGGATGGCAGGGTCTGGGTCTGGCGTCTGCCTGGAGAACGTCTCCTGCCAGAGTGCATTGTACCAACAGTCAAGTTCGGCGGAGGTGGAATTATGGTCTGGGGGTGTTTCTCCTGGTATGGACTACAACTCTTGGTCCCCATTCATGGTAAGCTCAACGCCGATGCCTACTGCACTATTTTGGATGACAATGTGCTTTCTACGTTGTGGCAGTTTTACGGGTTGGACCCCTGTTGCTTTCAGGACGACAATTCCAGTTGTCATGTTTCGACGTTAACCAAGGAAAGGTATGGATGGTAATGGAGTAATGGAGTTCATTGAATGGACTGGCCTGTCCAGAGTCCAGATCTCAACCCCATCGAGAACCTCTGGGACGCATTGCATCGCCGAATTCAGGGGTGCACTATCCGTCCAAAATCGGTGAAAGGAACTTCTATGTCTTCTCCAAGCCGAGTGGAAGAAAATACCACTAGCTGTCTTACAAAAGACATGTGGAAAGTATGCCCCGGAGGGTTCACGCTGTAATTGCCTCTCGTGGAGGCTCTCCCAACTATTGATTTTGAATAATGTTCGTTTTTTCTTTTCTATCACAGGTGTCCAAATACTTATTGGTAGTCAGTGTATATATATATGCTAATTATAATAATGATTAATATTAAAGTTCAAATCCTGTCGCGTAAATATATTAATAACGTAATCCATTAACTGTAGTTTCACTTATTTAATTTATTCACAGAATAGAACGAACAAATTATGTAGCAAAGATGGAAAAGAATATTGATAATCTATCCATTTTTCAAAAGGCCCTGCAAAAGATTCTGTATGGTGTTTTTCATTGTCTCAGTGTTTTTGTACGATTCTTCATTCATCAATTTTAATTTCTTTTTCGTAGCGTTTCTTTTTTCATACCTAATGTTTTCTGATTAATTATGTGTGTTGTTTTTTTATATGTTGCCGTTTGAATATATTTGGAAGAACAAACACTTCATAGAACAGAGATGCATTTTTATATAATAGGATTTACGTAAATATCTTGCTATGATAAAAGAAAGTTACCATTGGGTTTAAACAGTCGCCTTGAGATTTGTTGAGATAAATTAAGGTTTGAAATTTTTTAGTGTTTTAATATAGATTATTTTTATAAGTAAACTGATTGAAAATGTTGCACAAAAAAAAAAAAAAAAGATTTTTTTTTTTTTTTTTACGTGACACTTTTAATTTTTGTAACAAAAATATAAATTTAATTATTGTTTTAAATGAAATAAGTTTTTCTGATTTATAGCTATCTATTTAAAATCAGATCCATTTTTAAATAGAATATGAAAATACAATTTATTTAGATAGGTATAGAAAGTGATGTAAACATATTTCGTTATGCATAAAATAATGTATTAGCTTATATAATATTATTATCACCAAATAAATTTTTAACAGTAGAAATGTAAATATAATTATAAAGCTATTTTATTGTATTTTTTCATCAAAGTTTAATTGTATAAATTAAATTTAATTGTTGCTAATTTTTGTTGTAATATAAAATTTGTAAAATGTTTTATTAGCTTCTTTAAATATCAATTTTCCTAATACAATATTTAATATGAACATTTTATATCATTAATTGGTTTCATTCATATTTAAATATACATAATTAACATAAATGTACATTATATTTTTAATAAATTATATTTATTGTAATATAGATTAATATTAATATAGATTAATTAATATTATATTTAATGTAATATAGATTTAAAATAATATTATATTTAGTATAACACATAAAATAATATAAATATTTAATATAAAAATAAAAAATAATGATATTTATTAAAAATATATTTAATACAATATAATATAAACTTATATCATTTTTTAAAAAGTATAAATGAATTGAATGATTGTTATAATCAGAAAATTTAGAATCTATTAAATGATTAATCATCTTAAGGAAAATATTATTCAAAACAATTCATTAACATTTCCTTAATTTGAAAATTTCATTTCATTTGCTATTGAAAGGTGCTACAAATTAAAAAGGACAACAGTATAAAATATTCTAAGTTTAAAAAAATAATTAAGATGTCCTTAAAATTTTAGCTACTTTATTTATTTAAAAAATAGAACATTAATTTTTATTTGAATGAGATAAAAATTTTTAATTCATATATAGCTTATTTTTAAGGGATATTT
The DNA here is from genome assembly GCA_021605095.1 of Caerostris extrusa. Taxonomy (NCBI): domain Eukaryota; kingdom Metazoa; phylum Arthropoda; class Arachnida; order Araneae; family Araneidae; genus Caerostris; species Caerostris extrusa. Next base: position 44,220 of record BPLR01017892.1, on the reverse strand, counting down.
AATGAAATGAAACGCAATACTTTTTAAAAGCATGAAAACATTTTTTTGAAAGGTTAGATTTATCTGTGAGTAAATATTTAACAAAAATAACCTATTTAAAATATTAATATCAACAGAAGCATTTTCTATTAACAATATGTAACATTTTTTTGTATTTCTTAAAGTAAAATATTATTGCCAAAAGATATAAAACAAAATTATTTGGCTAAGTGTATTTTTATAAAATGCAAACTTAAATAAATTTTCCAAAATTTATTTATTTAATAAACAGTTAACTGTAGCATAAGCGGGGTTATTAAAAATATATATTATATTCACGATGGCATTATTAAATATATAAGTTTCATGATAGTTGAAGATAAAAATTAATTAATTTAAAGTTATTTGAAGTTTTATGCAAATTAAATAATTACATGTTTAATTTTAAATATAGTTATAATTTTGAAACATGTTTTCATGCTGCCAGCAATCGCGGAATTTTGGTTATTTTTGTAAATTCTATTAATTATTTATTTGAAGATATCAGTAAGCAATTTTTTTTTTTTTTAAATATAAAAATAATTTTTATAAATAATGTTCGTAAAAGTAAAAACATTATTTACGTTATTGTTAAAGTAAAACTAGTTTCATAAACATAAAACTATTTTAAACGTAAATTCCCTTTATATCTTGGTGTGTGATTTCTAATGCAAGATTAATACATTTTAAATGAACGGTAAACGGGATTTGGAGAACATTTTTCCTTGAATCTCCTTGAATTTATTTTCCCTTGGAAATAATTTAATAGAAAAATGAATTCCGTTAAATGAAATGATTTTTGCGCAGGGATTTTGAGAAGCAAATAATATTTTTTTCTATCCAAAAATGAATCAGTTGTGCAGTTGTTACAGTCTGTTATATCATTTCCATATTTGAAAGAAATATGGAAGAAAATCGTTTATCCTTATATTTTACTATTAGCTCAATTTGTTGATAAAATTTTCGATGTCTTTTTAACGTAAATTAATAAAAATTAATATAAATTTTAACTGCATGGTGTAAATTTTTGAAAACTTTTGTGAAAACAAATATTTTTAACAAATACAGCAATTGAATATTAACGAACATAAAAAACAAATTTACCACTTATGAATATATTGTTTAAAAGTTATCCCACAGCCATAAAAATTATTTTAAATACTTAAATAATACTATAATTTGTCCAAAAAAAGTTATCATTTCTTATGAAACACTCTTGTACTATGCTTTTGAAAAAGAATTTATATAGTTAAATTTTCTGCAAAAACTCATTGAGGAAGTTATAAATTAGTCCTAGAAAGATAATAATAGATAGATAATATATCATTTAAATGAATTATACAATTTATTATAAAACGCTGGACGGAATTTTACGCATCAAATTCATCTCGAATAGCTCAGAAATGGATTTTACCATTTATGATGACCATTTATTTTACCATTTACCATACCACATCAATATTTTTTTTTTTTTTACATTTTAAACATTCCTTTTGAGCAACCAAAAAAAAAACACCAGTTTTATTGAATATCTTATGCATATTAACCTTTTTTTTATAAAATATATATGCCTAATAGAATAGTAAATACATAAGGATTTTTTGCATTACAGCAATGATTTACCATCCAAATGTAAAACACTCAACACACAATGAAAATAAAGAATGAAAGCAATTTACGATCCCGCCAACGTTACTCATGAATTGCTATTTTTTAGTTCTTTAAAAATGAAAAGTTAAATAACAATATGTATGAACCAAAAGCAACCAAACTCTCAATGCATCGTTGGAGCAGTCTGGCCGCTCGCCAAACAACAGCAGATCTCTTCCACCATTTGCGCAAACAGACCTTTGTAAATGCTTCGGTCAAACCCGCAAGATTGAAACGCCCCTTCGACGATGAGTTTCATTTGAATGAGTAATATTTCATTGGCTTCCAAACCTTTATTCTCCACAGACCACTCCTGAAACACCCAAATTCGATGCATGTGTTTCTGTCACACTGCAAATCTCTACTACTGCTTTTACAGTTGGCCTACAAATTCCAACCGTCTCTATGCGAGCACATTCCCGCAACTGGAGTTATGGCAGTTAATAAATAATGTAATGCAATGAACAGACGGCGTGTTTTCCTAGGCAAAGGGTAAACATGATTTTTTTTGGCAGTTGAATGAGACTCGCTGTTGGTTCAGGTCGCAGATTTTCCAGGAAAATAACAGGTGGTTCCTCCCACCCTTTTCTACTCTGCTGCTACGTTCGGAATGCAGACGGAGAAAAGCGTTTTCGCAGTTGCATATTTGCTCTTTTACACACTCACTGTCTGGAATCAGAGATTTATTCTAACTTCATTTTGTGATTTTTGAAGAGGTTATAATGAGTTTGTGAATTATGTTTACAGTATTTTATGGTAATTATGAGATTTACATCCATGTTTTAACTAAAGGTTTATTGAGTCTTAATATAAGAGTTTTTATTTTTGTTTGGTATTACTAAATAGTATTTTATCTATTTAAATATTTAATGTCGACACCATTATGAAAAAACAATAGATTTACTATTATTGTAATAAATTATCTAAAAAGGTGTTTTTAAATACTTTAGAAAATCAGATGTGCAGTTAAGAAGAAATGTAATTTGTTTCTAATATACATTATTTATATGTCAAAAAATGGATATTTATAATGAAGTCAAAGTGCTTTAAACAAACTATAAAACAAGTTAAAAAATTAATAATTACGAAATTATTTTTTTTTATTATTTTAAGTTAAACCAAGTAACTCTGATACTCTGAGTGTGCTTTTATTTTTATATAAACTTGCAAGATATGCTAAAAAATAATGATTTTTTTAATTTTTATTTTTGAAAAAAACTGCATTAAAAACAATGAAATTCAAAAATCAAAGTTTAATACACTTAGTTGAGTCCATGAAGAATATACAGAATATATGCTTTTCTATAACAAAATTTTGCCAGATATAGTGATAAATAAAAGTCCATACTTCCATTAACCTTATAATGAAAAATATGATTACATTGTATATCATAATAACAATAATATAAGAGAGAAAACTAAAATAAATTTTTACTGATTAAAAGCATGTTGATTCTGGTTAATTAAATATTTGAATATATTCTTGATCCATCTACTAAAAGTAAAATGTTTTTAAATTAAGTGCTAATTATTTTAATAAAAAAATCTCGTTAGAAATCTAATTTCACACATTTATTTATATTTTTTTATATTTTTTTTGCAATAAAATATATTTTAATTTAAATGATATTTATACGTTAATATAAATAAAATGCTCAACTAATTAAAAAACATTCTATTCTGTGTTTTGAGTAAGACCTTTTCTAGAATATGCAAAAAACTACAAAGAACTGTCTTCTATTATTTTTAATTGTTAGGATGAAAGAAAAGTTTTTGTTGGGTTTTCTGATCTTTCCCTTGCGGACGAAAATGAATAATAACTTTTACAAAATAAAATAAAAAATAAAGAAAAGAAAGGATCTATACAACCCCATAGGTATATCTAAGTTTTCTTCTAAACTATTTTATGTGATTCTCCAGACAAATGATTCCGAGGTATAAAAGAGTTCTTACAAAAATGCATAAAATGAAAGCTTGCTAAAAAAGTATACATTCTTTTATGGTAGTATTAGTATAAAATATTCATATTCACGAATATAATCATCATAAGATATCATTAATATATCATCGGATTAATGCGTCTTTATGCACATTAAAATGAGTCTAGTCTAGAAGATTAAAAATTAGCACATTTTAATGTCTTTCATCTTCATCTGAGGTTTTTATTCGTTTTGCATTAGTAAAATTTTCGTTCAACAGATAGAAATAATTGAGTTACTCTTAATTTATTTTTAAAATAATATATATTTTGTTTTAGCAAAATGAAGCATTATCCTGGAAAATTTGGCTTTCTTTAAAATTACAAAACTAATTTTCTGTTTAACAATTTTCTTTGTCTAATAAATGTTTACTTTTTATTTTCGTTGTTACTCAAATATGTCCATGAGGAAAAATAAATGAGCCATGGGAAAGTGATGCTTGAACCAACATGACAAAAAAAATACAAAAACAATTACATAGACTTTCAAAAACATTTATGAAAATAAAACCAGTAAGTAACACGATCAATTTTTTGTTGTCATAATTTATAATAGAAGGATCATTTCAGATTTGCGTTTTATTAATGATAGCAACGTGTTAGTTGGTGAACATTTATATTTGGAATCTATAACGCTTTTTGAGTAAATTTCATGTTCAATCTATCGTCTGTAGTATTAAATACTTGATCAATAAATAGGTTCAAATTTTTATTTCCTACATATTATAGAAACTAGTGTTCCTGTCAATATCAGGTTTCTTGCTGATAGCATCGTTCAACTTCAAAGCATCTTACTTCACAAATACGTGAACTAATAATTATTCATTTTTATTGTTGGAACAGATTCATCAAACAAAGAAATAAACGACATTCAAATAATTTAAAATTAAAATTGTGAACAAGAAATATACATTGGAAGTTGCTAAAATATTTATATTTTAAGACGTACAATTTTTTTTCTGTAAACACTCTTTAAACCTTGTAAACGTTGTAAAATAAATTACTAAAATAATCTCTTACCAAATTAATTTACTAGTAAGTATGACTGAGTCATATCAACTCTATCATCAAACATATATCCCCACAACCACAAATTTTGTTAACCATGCATTTACTAAATAAATCACAAAGCCCTTTGAACTAATTTAGATTCAAAATTTAATTGAAATTATAACTTTATTACATGTATTGTTAAAATATTTTGTTAATTTAAAACAATCTTTCTTACGAACAAATTTTAATTCTAATATTAAAAAGAAATTTGATTTATATTTATATAGAATTTCATTTACACACTAAATGAAATTTTTCATAGAGAGGATATAATAAAATACATCTAGTCAGTAATATTTTTAAAAATCAATAATAATAATAAAATGTAGTTTTTTTAAAGCATTTATATAATTCTATGTTTCTTGTTTGCTATAAAATTTTCCAATTCCATGTACATTAACATCAATGCAAATCATTCAATAGGAATTTATTGTGAAACTTCAAATCCTAATAATTTTTTTCGAATATATCAAAGGGATATATTAATTTACCCATAATATCTTCTGAAAAAATAATTTTATTTTATATATTTTAGATGAGTAAATAATAGTTATTTGATTTATGTATAAAATTCATATGTTTTAAAAACTTTAAATGCATTTAAATTAATAAAATAGTTAATAGTTTCTAATATTTCATTATACCACAAGTAATATTTTCTAAATGCTATTTTTTTTAGAATTTTGCTTCCTTAACTATTATGCTCAATTGTATTATTCTTTTGTTAAACTAACTATACATATTTTATTATCCTTCTAAATATTTTAATAAAAGTTTTTGCAAAAACTCTCAAAGCGTTAAGAAGACCACTATGTAGTATCCAACAATCCATTTATTTGGACATCATTCCTTTTTGAAAAAAAATATTCTTTCAAGATTTAATAGCATGGAATGCATTCACCTCATCATACAAACTCCAGGCGATTCAGAAAAGTTTTTGAGGGAAGACATCTCCTACACCCCAAAACTGCTGTGGTTATGTTGCTTCAAGAATTTGCATTTTTTCAATGAATACTGATGAGAAACCTATTCGGAACAACAACAACAAGGCTCAACCGGAAGGCGAATTTACATTTGTTTGATCATTTTTCGATTCATTTTTAACCCACGTTTTTGAAGATGGTAGGTTCTAATGATTGACAGAAAGCTTTGTTCCCCCAGCTGCGGCTTGCATCTCCTCCGTGTTCCACTCGCTGATAGACCTTCCTCGCCTTGTGTAATCTGGAGTTCGTTCTGGTGTACATCCATTGAATATTGCACCTTTTCCTGTAAGAGTAAAATATATCAAATCCATACATCAATTTCAGATCCATTTCTTTGATGCTTTTTATATTTTTTTTCAGACTATTTAGAAAAATTTTGAAGTTCATCGCATGTTTAGGAATGTTTTTTATTTTTATTTATTTTAGCCTATTTCTTATATATCTAAGTTAATATAAAAATTGAAAATTTATATATAATTAAATATCATTTTTCTCGTTATTAAAATGAATTTGGATCAAAAGTAGATGAATTTATTAAGTTGAATTAATCATAGTTAAATTTCAGCAACATTAGTAAAAGCTTACAATAAAAGTTATGCTAAAAACATTTTACATACAAACATACATTTTTGTGTCAGAATTTAATGAAATATTTGTTTTTTAATGAGAAAATGATTAATTGATGTCATTCCATATGAAATAAACAAACCTTTTCCTTTCCTGTTTTTACAACAAAATTCCATTTTATACAGTTTGAAGCCAAGATGCTAAAAAAACAGTAAGGAAAATTTAAAGTAGTGAAAATCTTAATCTGTTAGAAAATTTCCTGAAGTTTATGAAAATTTACTCAATTTTAAAAAGCTGTCATATAATTTTTGAGATAAACTGTACTTATAATATCGAAAAATATTATCGACATATTGTGTACCCAAAAAATTGAAACTTTTCATTCACATTAAATAAAAGTCCTTAAAATTAAAGTAAATGTTTTTAGTATTGCATAGCTAATGAAATACTAAAAACATTTTAATTATATTAATCTTATTAATTATATTTGGTTGCATTTGATAAGTTCCATATATAATTTATACTTGGAAAAGTCTCTATTAAATTTATGAATCTTCCATTTCATATTTGTCACTTGGTTTCAATAGTTATTAACTGAAAACATGCAAGTACCATAGATAATTTATACTGGAAAAAGTCTGTATTCAATTTAGAATGTTTCATTTAATATTTGTCACTTGGTTTCTATTGGTGATTCACTGAAAACGTGTAAGTGCCATGTATAATTTATGCTTGAACAAGTCTCTATTCAATTTTAGAATTTTCCATTTCATATTTGTCACTTTGTTTAAATAACAGTTAACTGAAAACTTGTTAAAACATGTATAAATTATTTTCAAAATTTTTATTCTGTGATTAAAATTTTAATTTTGGCTTCTCTATGACGCTAATGTGAAACGTATATAAAAATGCTTTAAACATATAAGTTATATGCTTTTATTTTAACACAACCAAGCGGTTGTTATTTTAAAAATTTCAACCAAAGCTCACTTCTCAAGAAGAGTACAAAGAAAAATTCAATTTAAGCAAAAATAAATATTTATTCCAAAACTTTTTTATGAGAGTTTACAAATCATTAAAAAGAACAAGATTGAAGTATATCAAGAGTTCATAAGTCTGAAAATACAAACAAATATTAAAGTAAAAGAAATGCAAAGCTAAGTTTCAAAGAAAAGGGTAAGAGACAAAATTTTATATGTGGAGCAAACATTAAAAAGAGGACTGAGACTGAGAAAAATATAAAGTTAATGCAGGTCTGAAAAAAAATAGTTTATATAAATTATCAGAAGAGTTTCTGCATCAAAAGAAGATATTCTGAATTTTCGCCTAATAAAAAATTACGAATCCTTGCCAAAACTGTATTGAAATAATTGAAAGCGTTATCTGATATATGTATGATGAAAATAAAGTGTGTTTAAATCGTGATATTTGATGCAGAAACAACCTTATTTTTGTACTCAAATTTTAATCTTTGATATCCGATTCAAGATATTTATTCTGAAGAAAAGTATTTCTGTGAAAACATGATCACTTCATGTAAGATTTAATGTAAAGAAGATGCTTTATGTTCAATTTTCCTAGTAATCTTTAAATCAAAATGATAGGAACATTTATTTTTCGAAAAAAATTCCCTCCAACTACACATTATGCATAGAAAATGATACAGAAAAATAAAAGAGTTTGTTAAAAATATTATTAATCTTAAAATTGATGATCAAATATATAGATTAAATCTGTTTATATCTGCCATCTCTATGATGCTAAATGTAAGAACAACAAGGATATTAGCAATACTTCCGTATTTCAATAACAAACAATTTTGTAAATAAGCAAATAAATAGAAAGCGAAGAAAATGAGTTTCATGTTCGAACTTTTAATACAAATAATTAATTTTGATGTGGTTGAAAAACTGAAATTACCATGACCTTCTTATATCTCGACAAGCGGTCATCTTGATACACAATGAGCAATTAATATAACAAATGGAACGGTTATTAACTTTAATGAAAAGTTTTGGACATAAGAGATTAATATATTTTCACTAGTTATTTCACATTAAAAAATCTTAAATATACTGCTGGCTTTTTGAAAAACTTATTATATTGGATTCATATTATTTGTATACCCAAGTTGGCTGTATGGTTCTAGTTTCTTTAATTTAAAACCATATATTAATTTCTTAAATAACATTTTTATTAATTCGTGGTATACATAATTTCTGCATTAACGCAAATAATTTCTGCATTATCATGGCAGATAATGGATAATTTTCCCAATCTTCGCTTATTTTAATTTCTAATTGGATAATTTTAAAAATGATTTTCAATTTTGTCTATTGCAATAGTCTTTTCAAAATCTGTGAGCATGCCGCTAGTGAAAACCAAACATACATCAATTTTTGAGTAAGTGAGAAAACAGAACAACTAAACCCAGAGGGGTTTGGTTTGTCACTTTACTGTAATTTTATGCACACTTTAAGCTAATTATACTTTTGGATTCGTAAGATCTAGGTTCTAAACCACTAACAAACGTCCATGTCACCACCAGGATTCGAATCTGAAGCCTGTGGTACCAACAGCCAGAGCGATAGCCAATTAGCTATCAGGTCGCAAGATCGGAGAGGAATTTTGCAGTACATAACATGACATATTAACACATGATGTATTAATTAAACTTTGAATGAATGTAAGAAATAAATTATCCATGAATGAGATTTCCTTCATATACAACAAACATACTAACAAACAGCTATAAAATGTTTTTATAAAACCCACTTAATACAGATTTCAGCCCATAAATACTTTCAGGTAATCGATAAACAAAATATACCTTTATTTTAAAACATTTATGAAAATGATTTTAACATTGAAATGAATCTAGAAGCTAATCACTTTTCGTTTCACGTATTTCCTCCTATTGAGATCCAATATGTACTAAAACAAAGTCAGACAAACCGGACTTGTCTGAGTGCTCTGCAAACAGCGAAATAACGGTAATACTTTTTTTGTCTCAGATTTCGATGAAATTTTTTCAATACTACCTGTTCATCGCATTTTCTATAGCAATCACAAATCTCCAAAGCAGTATTTTATTTTGAAGATTCAAGCTGGATTTTTTTCATCAAAATTAATCTTAAAATATTATATTTACATTTAATATAATACAAAGGCAGCAGATAAATCTTCAATGTTTCAGGTACTAAAAAATGTATGTTAAAAATTAACATTTACGATAAGCCTAATACACGTATTTTACAAAGAAATAAGATGTAAAAAAATTATTTGCACATGTTTTCTATTTTGAAAAAATATATAGTTGTGTAGAGTAGTTTTTAAATGTATAGTTGTGTTCCATTTTTGTGGCAGAACTCACATTGATCACATGTGGATTTTTAATGTTGCATAACCAAATAATCCCTGTGACCTATCATGGAATTTAACTAAGGTCTTCTATAAAAATAATGAGAAGGCATAATATTAAAGAAATAATAATAAGAAATAAGAAAGCATATGTAGCAAATAAAGCATCAAATTTTTCTTTTAATACTGATTACGGAATGTGAACTATGTGGGAAAACGTATAATCATAATAAGATACAATAGTTACGTCATTTTCAGCAATAACATACTTTGCTTTTTTTGTTGAAGTTTAGCATTTTAAATTGAGGTTATTCGTCATTAGAAACAATAGAGATATAGTATATTCAGAAAAATATATATATTCTACCAAAAGTGGACATTGAGAGGAAGCTTTGTTTGAAATCATTCCAACTTTCCCATTATAATATTGAACACATAGCTCTACAGAAAATATACGAGATACTGGCATCTTTTAAAAATTCAATGGATAATTTCTAGTATATAGAACTTCTCATGTTCATTCATGGCCTATGTACAGAAAATTTCCGTTTAATTTTCTTGTCTTGTAAGAAACATTGCTCCTTACGTTAGGAAGTCCGATTCTCTACTCACCAGGCCATTCTAACCTCAGTAAGGTCGCAAACTATCTCAAACTTTCCTTTGTTAATGGGTCACAAACTATCTCATTATTCTGTGTATGGCATTGTGGAAAACCTCAGTTGCTGCCATTATAATTATTATGTAATTTAACAAACTGTTCTTTTTATGCATAAGAAATACCTCACGTACTTAAAACATATATTTTATAATCACGTGCTGCAAATAGCGCAGATACAGATGTGCTCGCATTAGACTAATTGAAGAACGTCTTGTTTAAATGCCTTTTAATTTTTATACATCTGTGATAAAAATAAAAATGTTACTAAAACGGTAAAACTTCACAAACATGCTTTTTCATCTTTAAATAAATCATCAGATGTTTCTGACAAAGTAACAGAAAATTTTTCTTTCAGTCCTTCTCTTCTTGAACCTCATCAATATATTTTTTTTTTCCAACATCGCGTAATTAGGGATGAAATTTATAAAAAGCTCATTTATCGCTCGCGCTCATTAAGCAAGCCCCTTGCTACAAGCAGGTTCTCTCGTTACTTTGGGAAAACTGCTTTTGAATATTCAATTTTCATAGACACAAATTAATAACCTTACGTTTCAGACACGATTACTTTAACGTCTTAGGCACAATAAGGTTTTGTGAAATTTCACCTCGGGTAAAATTATTTTTCCAGTAATCTCTTTGCTAAACTAATTGTCACGAAGCATAATTAACGTGAATATTTTAAGTTATTTTTTTTAAATGTTTAGAACTTAAAGAAGTTTCAGAGAGAGATTTAACATGACATATATCAATAAGTTATGTGTGAAAAAAAAAGAAAATTTAAACTGTCTTTAAATGCTGATGTGATTGTTGAAAATAATAAAAGAAAACTTTTGAGAAAATAAGTGATAATAAATTTTTCTTGAAAATATACTAACATCTTCTGAAATTATTAAACAAATTCCTGATAAATTTACTTTAATTATTTTTCACAGGGTTATTTTTAAATTATAAGCTCTCAAGATATCAGAACCTATTGAGATTTAACTAGAGTGTCTTTAATTATTAAGTATGCGATTACGAAATGTAAACAGAAGTATTATTTATTGGAAAAAGTTACAAATAAACATTGTTTCTCGCATCTGAGTAAAATACCTCTGGTTTGAACGTCTGATACAATCAGGGCTACCACTACGTATGATTCCTTCCCAGATTGTGAGTGCTGACTAGAAGGATTAAGATCTTGATTTTTATTTCAAAAATATAGAAAATATTGAATTTTAGAGAGTAAACAGATAAAAATTAGGATAAGGTGGAAAAATTGCAGGTTATGTTACAGTTTTGGTATAATAAAATACTTTGTTTAAACATTCTTTGAAGTTTCTAGTACGTTTACTACAACGTTGTTTGTTTGATTTATATTTTCTTTAAAATTATTAATTTCCAAATCATATTGCTACTTTCTGTGTCTATTTTAAATATCTTTCATCTATATTTAATATTATGCATTGCCAAAATTTTCTTCGTAAATTTTAAGCTAGCTATAATTGGATAAGGAATTTTACTACAAAATGGGGAATAAAATACACCAAAAAGAAAACATAAGAAACATGTTCATTAATTTCAAAGAGGAATGTCCTACGAAAACATAGTTAAAGTATTGGCTTTATGAGGAAAAAAACTGTAAGGTCTTCAATTACTGTATGTGTTCCAAATTGACTCTAAAAATGCAAGTAAATTCACGCTATCATAACATAATAATATTTTTAATTTTTGTGATTAATTTTATATAATATTTATAAAACAAACAGTTAACAAATATTAGTAAATTATATGGTAGGCATATTCTAATGTGTCTTTTTGAATTTAAGTGAATTTAAAAAAAAAAAAAAAAAGATTTTCTTAACTCGAGGTATATAATAAAACTAATTTAGGCCAAATAATCATTCAATAACAAAATTAATTTTGCGAATTTATAATTTTTTAAAAGATACTAATGTTAATATATAATAATGATTAATATTTTATTTCAAAGCTGTCGCGCAAATATATTAATGATGTAATCCATTAAATGTAGTTTCACTTATTTAATTTATTTTTTTACAATAGAACGAACAAATTATGTACCAAAATGGAAAACAATATTGATAATCTATCCATTTTTCAAAAGACTCTGCAAAAGATTCAGTATGATGTATTTTCATTTTCTCAGTGTTTTTGCCCGATTCTTCGTTCATCAATCTTAATTTCTTTTTCGTAGCGTTTCTTTTCATACATAATGTTTTTACTGATTAATTATGTTGTTTTTATATGCTGACGTTTGAATATATTTTTAAGAACAAACAGCTTCGTAGAGGCTTCGTAGAGCAGATCTGCATTTTTATATAATAGGATTTACGTAAATATCTTGTTATGATAAAATAAAGTTACCATTGGGTTATTAATCTTAGACCGTTGTCTTGAGATTTGCTGAGATAAATGAAAGGTTAGAAATTTTTTTAGTGTTTTAATATATAATATTTTTATAGATAAGTAAATTGATTGAAAATGTTGCACACAAATAAGAAATGCAATGTTTTTTTTTTTTTTTTTTTTTTTTTTTTACGTGGCATTTTATGTGAACAAAATTTTTTTTTACGTGGCAAAATATAAATTTAATTATTGTTTTAAATGAAATAAGTTTTCTGATTATTAGCTATCTATTAAAAATCAGATCAATTTTTAAATAGAATATGGAAATACAATTTATTTAGATAGGTATAGAAAGTGATGAAAACATAGGTATTTCGTTATGTGTAAAATAATGTATTAGCTTGTATAATATTATTATCACCATATAAATTTTAACAGTAGAAATGTTAATATAATTATAAAGCTATTTTATTGTGTTTTTCATCAACATTTAATTTTATAAATTAAAATTTAATTTTTGGTTAGTTGTTGTTGTTGTAATATAAAATTTGTAAAAATGTTGATTAACTTCTTTAAATATCAATTTTCTTAGTTTAATTTTAATAAAAAAAAATTAAACTTTGTCACTGCAGATGAATTTAGAACGTGCAATTTTCTTCCAAATGAAATAGAATTTTGAAATAGTATATGAAAAATAAATGTTAGTATATGAACATTTTAGATCATTAATTGGTTTTCATTCATATTTAAATATACATAATGAACATAAATGTACATTACATTTTTAATAATGTTGCTTTCAAAAATATAATATTTAATGTAATATACATTTAAAATAATATTATATTTAGTATAACATATAAAATAATATAATATTTAACATAAAATAAAAAATAATGGTATATTAATTTAAAAATATATTTAAAACAATATAATTTAAACTTATATCATTTTTAAAAAGTATAAATGAATTGAATGATTGTTATAATTAGAAAATATATTTTGTAAAATATTGAAGAATCTATTAATTAATCATTCATCTTAAGGAAAATATTGTTCAATACAATTCATTAACATTTCTTTAATTTGAAAATTTCATTTCAATTTGCGATTAGCAAATGCTAACAAATTAAAAAAGTTTAAAAAAAAAAATGATGCCATTAAAATTTTAGCTACTTTATTTATTTAAAAAATAGAACATTAATTTTCATTTGAATGAGATAAAAATTTTTAATTTATATATAGCTTATTTTTAAGAGATATTTAATGGAATCAAACGTAATACCTTTTAAAGCATAAAAACATTTTTTGAAAAGATTAGTTTTATCTGTGAGAAATTTGTTAACAAAAATAAACTATTTAAAATATTAATATCAAAAGAAGCATTTTCTATTAACAAAATTTAACTTTTTTTGTATTTCTTAAAAGTAAAATATTATTGCCAAAAGATATAAATCAAAATTATTTGGCCTATCTTATTTTTTATAAAAGTGCAAATTTAAATAAATTTTTCCAAAATTTATTTATTTAATAAACTTTCGTTAACTGCAACATAAACGTGGTTATTAAAAGTATATGATATTAGTGATAACATTATTAAATATATAAATTTCATGATAGTTGAAGATAAAAAATAAGTAATTTACAGTTATTTGAAATTTTATGCAAATTAAATAATTACATGTTTAATTTTAAATATAGTTATAATTTTTAAAACACGTTTTCATGCTGCTAGATGCTGAGGATGCATAATTCCCAGAATTATGGATATATTTGTAAATTCTATTAATTATTCATTTGAAGATATCAATAAGTATTTTTTAAATATAAAAATAATTTTATAAATAATGTTCGTAAAAGTAAAAATATTGTTTACGCTATTCTTAAAGTAAAACTAGTTTCCTAAACATAAAACTAGTTTAAACGTAAAAATTTCTTTTATATTTTGGTGTGTGATTTTTAATGCAAGCTTAATACATTTTAAATGAACGGAAAACGGGGTTAGGAGAACATTTTTCCTTGAACCGAGGAAAATATTTTTGCCTTCGAAATAATTTAATTGAAAAATGAATTCCATTAACTGAAATGATTTTGCGCAGGGATTTTTTAGAAGCAAAATATATTTTTTCTATCAAAAAATGAACAAGTTGTGCAGTTGTTACAGTCTGTTATATCATTTCGATATCTGCCGGAAATATCATCAATTCAAGAAAATCAATTCTAACTATATTCTACTATTAGCTCAATTTGTTGATAAAGTTTTCGATGTCTTTTTAAAGTAAATTAATAAAATCAATAGGAATTTTAACCGCATAATATAAATTTCGGAAATTTTATAAAATGTATAAATTTTTAGTATTATAAAATTATAAATTTTTAAATAAAAAAAAAAATTATGAAATTTAAAAAAAAAATATATTCAATAAATAAAGAAATTGAATCTAAATGAACATGAAAAGCAATATTTACTCCGTATGAAAATATTACATTAAAAATTATTCCACTGTCGTAAATAAATTCTTTTAAATACTTAAATAATATAATTCATTCTAAAATGATCTCGTTTATACTTATATAAACTATTTCTATTACGTTACTTGCAATATATATCTTTAAATGAATTATAAAATTTATTATAAAACGCTGAAACTACTTTTATGTATTATACTCGTCTCTAAGAACCCAGAAATGGATTCTACCAATTTATAAGGACCATTTATTTTACCATTTACCAAACACATCATTTACATTTTTTAAACATTCCTTTCGTGCAACCATAAAAAACACCAGTTTTATTGAATATCTTATACATATCAACCTTTTTTTATAAAATATATATACCTAATAAAATACTAAATATATAAAGATTTTTGCATTACAGCGATGATTTACCATCGAAATGTAAACATAAAACACACAATGAAAATGAAGAATGAAAAGCAATTTACGATCCCGCCACCGTCACTCATGAATTGGTAGTTTATTGGTTCTTTAAAAATGAAAAGTTAAATAACAATATGTATGAACCAAACTCTGCAATGCATCGTTGAAACAGCCTGGCCGCTCGCCAAACAACACCAGATCTCTTCCACCATTTGAGCAAACAGACATTTGCGAAGGCTTCGGTCAAAAACCACAAGATTGAAACGCCTCTTCGACTATGCTTTTCATTTCAATGAGTAATATTTCATTGGCTTCCAAACCTTTATTCTCCCCAGACCACTCCTGAAACACTCAAATTCGATGCATGTGTTTCTGTCACGCTGCAAATCGCTGCTACTGCTTTTACAGTTGGCCTACAGCCAACCGTCTCTATGCGAGCAGATAACAGGAAAAGGTTGAATGTGCACTGCATGTAGCATTTCCCATAACTGGAGTTATGGTAGTTAATAAATAATGTAATGCAATGAACAGACGGCTTGTTTTCCTAGGCAAATGAAAAACATGATTTGTTTTGGCCCCCGCTCCTGAATGAGACTCGCTGTTGGTGCAGGTCGCAGATTTTCCAGGAAAATAATAGGTGGTTCATCTCACCCTTTTTCTACATTTGCTGCTACGTTCGAAATGCAGGCGGAGAAAAAAGCGTTTACACAGTAGAATATTTGATCTTTTACCCTCACTGTCTGAATCAGAGATGTATTCTAACGGGAATAAGAGATTGGTTTATTAAATCTCAATTTAAAAGCTTTTGTATTTGTTTATCATTACTAATAGGATTTAATATATTTAAATTTTTATGTCCATTTCACACCATTATATTTCAAAACAATAGCCATAATATTGTGTAATAAATTATCTAAAATGTGTTTTCAAATACTTTTGAAAATCAGATGCATAGTTTGTAATAAATGTAATTTGTTTCTAAAATTAATTTTTTATGTGTCAAAAAGAAAGTAGATATTTATAATTATGTCAAATTTGAGTCTAATTAGAAAACAAGTTAAAAATTTAATAATTATATATATATTTTTGTCATTTTAAGTTAAACCAACTAACTCTGATACTTCTATTATGTTTTCTGAAATATAGACTTAAAAGATATTAAAAAAAATGTGGGAAAACGTTTTATTTTTTTGAAACAAAAAGTATTAAACAGTTAAATACAAAATCATAAATTTAATACACTTGGTTGAATCCATATGAATGTACCATTCGAATATATGCTTTTCTATATTCAAATTATTTCCAACTATAGTGATTAATAAAAATCCATAAATCCATTATCCTTATAATGAAAAATATTGTAACATAATATGTAATAATAATAATACATGAAAGGAAAATTAACAGAATTTTTTACGGATTAAAGGTATGTTAATTTTGTTTTAAAACATTCAAAGATTTTCTTGATCTATCTACTAATGTAATTTTTTTTTTTTGAAATTAAGTGTTAATCCCTTCAATAAAAATTTATCATTTCAAATCAAATTTCTCACATTTAGCTTTATTTTATTATTTTTTAATAGAAATAATGTATTTTAAATCAAATGATATTTATATGTTAAAAAGTAAACTAATTAAAAACATTCTGTGTTTTCAAATAAGATCTCCTCTAAAATATGCAAAAAGTTCAAAGATCTCTCTTCTATTATTTCTAATGTGTTGGGATGAAAGGAAAGTTTTTGTTGGGTTTCTGTCCTTTTCAATGCACGGAAATAAACAGGAACTTTTGATAAAAAAGATCCATACAACGTCATAGAGATTTCTAAGTGTTCTTCTAAGCCCTTTTATGTAGTTCTCCAGATAAAAAGATTCCGAAGTATAAAAGTGTTCTTACAAAAATGCATAAAATGAAAGCATATAAAAAGTAGACAATCATTACGGAGTATTAGTATATAATTCTCATATTCACTAATATAATTATCATAAGATATCATTAATATGTCATCTGATTAATGCGACTTTTTATGTCTATTGAAATGAGTCTAGTCTAAAAGATAAAAATTAATACATTTGAACGTCCTTCATCTTCATCTCAGGTTTTTATCGGTTATGCATTAGTAAGATTTTTCGTTTAAGAAAGATAGGAATAATTGAGTTACTCTTAAATTTAATTTTTTTATATATATATTCTTTCTTATAGAAAAATGAAGCACTTGTATTGGAAAACTTGATAATTTTCTCTAACTTTAGTTAACTGTAACATTTCTACCTTCTACGCTACAAGAGCGCTTCCTGTGACTTTCAGGATAATGAACAGTAGGCATCGAGACACTCTCCCGAGAGGACGAACGGCGCAAAAGACGCTGCAGTTGGTTTCAATCTTTCATTCCGAGAGGAAAGTAGGAGATTTTAAGCTAGAAGTGGAATCATTTAGCAAATCTTTAATTTGATGCCTTTTAAATGTGTTATATATTATTTGTATTTAATTGTGGTGTTTATGTGTTTTTTGCGCGTTTGTAAATAAAGCTGTGTGTTCTCAAATCTGTGTCTCAACCCAACCACACACATGTCTAGCTGTACAAATCAACGACGAACACTACAAAACCAGTTTTCAGTTGAACAATTTCTTTTTTTAATGCATTTTTATTTTTTTTTTTTGCATTGCTACTGAACAATGCAGCAATTATGAAAACAAAACTAATAGCACGACCAAGTTTTGCTGTAATAATAAGGATAATAAGGATCATTTCAGCTTGGGTTTCATTAAGGATTGCAACGTGTTAGTTGGTGGCCATTTATATTTGGAATCTATAAAGCTTTGATTAAATTTCATGTTTTGTCTATCTTCTGAAGTATTAAATACTTGATAAACAAATTGGCTCAAATTTTTATTTCCGTATATTATAGAAACTAGTGTTCCTGTCAATATCAGGTTTCGTGATGGCATCATTCAATTTAAAGCATCATACTTTACAAATAATTAAGTACACAAAAATTAATGTAAAGTAAACTAATAATTGTCAATTTTATAGACAGAATACCATCATCTAACAAAAAACTGGCTTTCGGCGCGATTTAAAACAGAAATTGTGAACAAAACATACACGTTTAAGTTGCAAAAATATTTATATTTAAAGACGTGAGATAAAATACTTCCCCTATTTATGTAAACACTCTTTAAACCTAACAAACGTTGTAAAATAATGTACTAAAACAATCTCTAAAAAAATTAACACTTCTAATTTCCTAGTCAGGAGGACTGAGTCGTGACTTATGTATCCTCAAACTTAGTTGCACAAGTATCCCCTCAACAAAAATTTTTTTTTTTATCAGGGTTTTGCTAATAAATCAAAAAGATTTTTGAACTAATTTATATTCAAATTTCAACTGTAATTATAATTTTATTATGTGCGTTGTTAAAATTGATGTCATCTTTTAATTTAAACTAATATTTTTTACGAACAAATTTTAATAACTCTAAAATTAAAAGAAATTATACTTATATTTGTAAATGATTTCATTTACGCACTAAATTAAATTTTTAATAAAAATGATTCAATAAAATACATCTAGTAGAGTAATGTTTTTAAAAATAAATAAGTATTATACATTGTAATTTTTTTTTAAAGCCTTGATCTAATTTTATAATGCTTGTTGGTTAAACTTACAATTCCATGTTAATTAACATCTATTCAAACTATTTAATGATGTTTATCATGCAATTTTAAATCCTAATACTTTTTCTCATTAATTAAAAGGATACATTAATTTACTCACTTAATATCTTCAGAAGTTCGCATTAGTTTTCTAATGTATACAATTTAAAATATAAGGTGAATACAATTTTTATTGAAAAATATTTATTAATTAAATGTAATAAGTAAAATATTTTTAAAAATCCCTTTCGGAATGATAATTTATCCACTTGTTTAAAAAACACATTTTTACTAATAAAAATGCTTTTGTTTAATTAAAATGTGAATTGAAAATATAGAGAGTTTAAAGTAATGTATGTTTAAAATAGTATAAATATCAAAATTTAAAAAAATCATTTCTTTATCAGTAGTTAAAAGTAATAAGTATAAATTTGGTTATTTCACATATACTTAATTTTTATTTAAATATATTACAAGCGATTATTCATGAACATTAATATTTTACTTTTTAAAATCACGTTTTTAAAATACAATAAATGCATTTCTTATGGATACATATTTCTAACTAGATTATACATAACTATACATCTAAATCATTATTATTAACAATATTATATTATTATTTAAATCAGTATTACAGTTTTTTAAGTCACTAAATTAAATTGTTTAAGTCAAACATAAAAGAATATTTATCAGTATATCAGTATAAAAAATATTTATCAATGTTTATTAATGTATCGATATAAACACACACACCGAAATATATTGATAAGCTTTAATATTTTTTAATATTTTAATATTCTAATTTTGAAAAAATAACATCTTTATTATAAATATTTTAGAGGACTAAATAATAATTATTTGATTTATCTATAAATGTTATATATTTTAAAATTTTTTAAATGTATTTTAAATTAATAAAATTTTTAGTAGTTTTCTAATATCCCATTGCACCGCAAAAAATAAAATTTTCTAAACTCTACTTTTCATAATTTTTGTGCCTTTAACTATTATTCTTCATTGTATTATTCTTTGTTAAATTAACTATATATTTTCCATGCTCCCAAATATTTCAATAAAAGTTTTTGCAAAAACACACAAAAGCGTTTAGAAGACCACTATGTTGTACCAAACAATCCATTTAATAGGACGTCATTCCTTTTTGAAAAATATTTCAAAATTTAATAGCATGGAATGCATTCACCTCATCATACAAACTCCAGGCGATTCAAGAAAAAGTTTTTGAGGGAAGACATCTCCCTACACCCCAAAAACTGCTGTGGTTGCGTTGCTTCAAGAATTTGCATTTTTTCAATGAATACTGATGAGAAACCTATTCGGAACAACAACAACAACAAGGCTCAACCGGAAGGAATTTGCATTTGTTTGATCATTTTCGATTCATTTTTAACACACGTTTTTGAAGATGGTATAATTCTAATGATTGACAGAGCGCTTTAGTTTCCAGCTGCGGCTTGCATCTCCTCCGTGTTCCACTCGCTGATAGATCTTCCTCGCCTTGTGCAATCTGGATTTCATTCTGGTGTACATCCATTGAATCTTGCACCAATAATAAACCAGCAAAATATATCCAAAATTCATACATCAATTTTGATCCATTTCTTTGATGCTTTTTATAGGTTTTTCAGACAATTTACAAACATTTTGAAGGTCATCTTATGTTTTGGAATGTATTTATTTTTTACCTTGATATCGTCAAGCTTAGCTAAAATTAAAATTAAAAAATTGATATATTATTATATATCAATTTTGTTCTACCAGTAAAAGGAATTAGGATCGAAATTAGCTTATTTTTATTTATATTAAAAATTATAATTTTTATTAGTTTATTTTTTATTTATGTTTTTCTAGTAGTTTATTTTTTAAAAGTAGTTTTATTGAAAATTCTAGTTAAATTTCAGTAACACTAGTATAAAAGGGATGCTAAAACTAAAAATACGTAGTCATTTATTTATTTATATATTTTATTACAAAATAGTGATTATCACACAAAACTACGTACATATTATTATTGCGCACATGTCTGTATTAATAACATTTATATGTATGTTAAAACATGATTATTTTATATTTAATATGAATTATTACTTCATTGCAATTTGCTATTGGTGAAAGGGGCGATGAAATAAAATCGTTTACAATAATATAAATATTTAAAATATTGTGAACTTAAAAATGTGATTCAATTTTAAAAATTAAACATGTAATTCGATTTGTTTCAGAAGAATATTTTTAGATTACAACTTCGAAAAAGTGAAACAATTACGTAATTTGATCATTTAAAAATGTACTTCATATAACTTATGCATTTCTTATTATAATAGGTAAATGAACATTATTTGAATAATGATATAAATTTTTTTGTTTTCCGTATCGTAAAATTCCCCAAAACTAAATAAATCAAAACGAATTATTTTTATGTGTATATTTTTATGTGTATCTTTCACATTTTTATTAATAATAATACTTTAAATAAAATAAAAATTAAATTAATTTGTCAGTTTATGCAAGAATAATAGAAACAAAACTTTTAAAAGTATTTTTAAGAGTAAATGTTTTACTTTTTGATCCATTCCTTATCTATTTTTACAATAAAAACGTAGTGCAGAAATAAGTTTAAATGAATTTAAATTTTTGTCCTTATGTAATGATGTAGACATAATTTACTTTATAAAAACTTTTAAACCCATATTTTTTTTTTTTTAAATTACTGGATATTAAATTCCATTCTTCAATACTGCTTTTATTAATTATTTACGGAAAATTCTATAGTTTTTTTATGAAAACTGGTCTTGTAAATTACATCACTAAATGAAACTTACAATAAATTAATT
This sequence comes from Caerostris extrusa, assembly GCA_021605095.1. Classification (NCBI taxonomy): domain Eukaryota; kingdom Metazoa; phylum Arthropoda; class Arachnida; order Araneae; family Araneidae; genus Caerostris; species Caerostris extrusa. Next base: position 22,210 of record BPLR01017892.1, on the reverse strand, counting down.
GTACGACTAAAAAAATTTAGGAAGTTACTATGAAACTTGAAAAAAAAATGTGTTTCTTGTTATAATAGCTAAATGAATATTATTTGAATCTAATATATAAAAATTCTCGTGTCACAGTGTTTGTTGCCAAACTCCTCCGAAACGGCTTGACCGATTCTTATGAAAATTTTTGTGCATATTTGGTAGGTCTGCGAATCGGTCGTAATCTATTTTTTAAACCACTAAGTGATAAGGGTGGTCCACACCTAAATATTTTTAAAATTTCTTTTGTCAAAACAATGTATTGTTTTTTTTTTTTAATTTATTCGTGTCATTACAGCACGTGTGTTTAAACAAAAATTAAAGTCTTTAATCGGCTTCATTTTTTTACTTTTATTTAATTAAGTGATCTTATATAAATCAACACGTGTTGTGAACTCGCGCCAACAACGGCCGTTGCTTTACCTGTATATATTATATGCAACATTTTTGTGGGAATAATTTTAATTTAAAAGAGAAATATTTACGTGTTAAATAAATATACGTGTTTTATCATTGTTAAAGGTAAAGCAAATAACAAGAGAACAAATACTGTTATATTTGCACGTGTAGTGTTAAATTATATTTACACGTGTAGCACGTAAGTTAAACTTTAGTTAAGCAAAATTGGCAACTTTATTGTTCTATGAAAAATAAAGATGGCTGTTGTTGCGTTTTAATTTACGAGTGTAATTGTGTTGAAATTTACATTATTGTGGTGAAACTGGGATTCCAGTAAAGTAAGTGTTATTTGCAATTCGAAAGCATAAGATTATCGAAAGTATAAAATGTATTTTCAAAGATAGAGATAACGTAAAATTTTATGACTGTTAGTGACTATATTTATATACTCGCATTGTCCCACTACTGACTGATGAACAAAAAATCATTTACGATCGCATTATGCTGGCAGTTTCGGCAGGCCAAGGGGGATTCTTTTTTTGGATGCACCAAGTGGAACTGGCAAATCATTTCTCATTTCGCTACTTCTTGCCGTGATACGATCAAAAAATGCCATCGCATTGGCCGTTGCATCATCTGGGATTGCAGCCACTTTATTGGACGGAGGCAGAACAGCTCATTCAGCATTTGCTGCCACTGAATATTCAAAATAACCCAGATGCAGTGTGCAATATAAAGAAACAATCGTCCATGGCCACAGTGCTGAAAAAGTGCTGCACAGTGTAAAATTATCATCTGGGATGAATGCACTATGGCACACAAACATACGCTTGAGACATTGAACAGAACATTGAAGGATATAAAACAACGACAAACTATTTGGCGGCACTCTGTTACCCTTTCAAGCCATTTCAGGCAAACACTTCCTGTCATTTCACATTCAACGTACGCTGACGAGATCAACGCTTGCTTAAAATCATCGTCACTGTGGCGTAATGTTGAAAAATTACAACTAAAAGTAAACATGCGCGTTCAAATGCTTCAAGATCCATCCGCTGAAACATTCTCAAAACAACTGTTAGATATTGGCGATGGAAAATTTGCTGTACATGAAATTACTGGATGCATAAAAAATTGCCGACAGATTTCTGCACAATCATCGACTCGCAAAATAATCTCATCGACCACATATTTACCGATGTATGCACACAATTCAAAAGCTTGATTGGTTAGCAGAAAGAGCAATTTTGGCACCAAATAATGTGGACGTCAATGGTTTAAATTCAAAGATACAACAGTTGTTGTCAGGGGACTTGGTGTCATTCAAATCTATCGATACAGTTTGTGATGCCAATGAAGCTGTAAATTATCCAATTGAGCTTTTGAATTCATTGGATTTGCCAAGCATGTCACCGCATCATTTACAAATTAAAGGTTGGATCTCCGGTTATTTCTGAATCGTAATTTGAACCCACCACGGCTGTGCAATGGAACACGATTAGTCATTAAAAATTAATGAAAAACGTTATCGAAGCCACCATTTTGAATGGCAAGTACCGAGGCGAAACTATATTGCATAAAATATATCAATTTCAATTAGATTGGCATTCGCAATGACAATCAATAAGTCGCAAGGCCAAACGATGTCTGTGTGTGACTTACATTTGGGCACACCATATTTTTCCCACGGACAACTATACGTGGCATGTTCTCGTGGGTAAACCATCCAGTTTGTTTGTGTTGGATAAGGCGGACTAACCAAAATTATTGTACACTCCATTGCACTTAGAGATTAATGTTGATTATTTTTTAATTGCCATAATTAGTAGTAAATATGTAAATAACTATTTTTGATGTATATACAGCTATTATATAATGTAATTTAATATATATTTGTTAATTTATAAAGGATGAAATAAATAAATGGTTAGTGTATTATCATTTTATAGGCCGTCATTGTCTGCAAAGTTCCATTCCTCTTCCAATCATAACCCCATTTCCACACACTTATAGAAAGTTAGTTTTTTTTTTTATTTAACTAAAAAAAAAAATATTTTATAGAAATAATGTATATCGCAAAACAACGTTTGCCGGGTCAACTAGTAATGATATAACTTTTTTGTTTTCCGTATCGTAAAATTCCCCATAAGTAAATAAATCACAAATGAATTATTTTTATAACGGTAAACTTTTTGTGTATCTTTCACATTATTTTTATTATTTTAATGTGACATATAACAATAAAACTAAAATTTATATGAAAAATTATATCGTTTTCAACAATTATATAGTATTTAATTAAGCAAAGTAACATCCCGTGAGTTCTTGTTAACAAAGAATTTTAATTTGCATGATTAAATTCAACTAAAGGGAACTGCTTTAAATTAAAAGTTTTAAAACTAGATCAGTGTTGGAATATAATACTTAATATTGTGCTGAAGTAAAGAACTTTGTACAGAAGAGGGAAAAATATTATTCTTTCAATTTAATATCATTGCTTGGCATAATAAAATAGATGTTATATAAAATGCTTTTTAGTTATCTTAAGAAATTAAAGTTCAAATTACAGATTTATTTTAAGAAATTTATAATTTTTTTTTAAATATTTTTTTCCATAAAAATATTTAAAAATTATATGAACTATCTGACTGAAAAAAAGTTAACTGAAAACTGAATATAACTGAAAAAAGTTTATATGAACTATCTGAAGAGTTTCTGCATCAAGAGAAGATATTTTGAATTTTCGCCTAATGAAAAATACGAATCCTTGCCAAAAACTGTATTAAAATATTTGAAAGCATTATCTGATATATGTATGACGAAAATAAAGTTTGTATAAACCGTGAGATTTGATGCAGAAACAACCTTATTTTTGTACTCAAATTTTTAATCTTTGCTATCCGATGCAAAATATTTATTCTGAAAAAGTATTTCTGCGAAAACAGATCACCCATGTAAGATTTAATATAAGGAAGATGTGTTCTGTTCAATTTTCCTAGTAATCTTTAAAACAAAATGACAGGAAAAATTTATTTCACGCTAGAAAAATAAAGCCACTCCAGCTACTTATATATATGTATAAAAAATGATACAGATAAATAAAAGAGTTTCTTAAAAATATTATAAAACTTGAAATTAATGACCAAATATATAGATTAAATGTATTGGGATATCTATGATGATTATTATAAGGACAACAAGGATATTAGTAATACATTTTTTCATTTCAATAAAATTAATTTCAATAAATTATATCATTTCAAAAAATTGAGTTGTAAGCATGTAAAAAAAATAGAAATCGTGCAAAATACATTTTATGTTCGAATTAAAAATACGTTCTAGGTTCGAACTTTTATTAACAATACTGACTTTTGGGCCTGAATGGCCGAGTGGCTAGCGCTCTGGCGCTCGGTACCACAGGTTTCGTGTTCGAGTCCCGACGGTGCCATGGATGCTTGTAGTGTTTAGGAATCCACTTTAAACCGTAGGTCCCGGTCCTAATAGATCGTAGAGCGTTGCGGGGGCATTGTTACTCCGTCTCCGTATCTCCCAGTTACACGTGCCCCCTGGGTAATGCAAAGTGAGTAACGTCTGTGCAGCGCTTTGCCTTAAGGCATCCAAGCCCAATCTGTCTAAGTGTTTGCCAGCTGCATTGGAAAGAAAAAAATAATGACTTTAGATGATATGGAGAAACTGAAATTACCATGCCCTACTTATCATTCGGCAAGCGATCATTTTGATACTCAATGAGCAAATAATATGACAATGGAACAGTTATTAACTTTAGGTAAAAGTTTTGGACATAAGAGATTGATATAATTTAATTAAGTAATTTGACATTAAAAATTCATTTTACTGCTGACTTTTTATTGAAACTTCTTATATTGGTTGGTTATTATTTCTGTATGCCTCAAGTTGTCTGTAAGTTTCCAGATTCTTTGATTAAAACCATATATTAATTTCTATGTTAACATTTTTAATAATTCGAGGTACGCATAATTTCTGCACTGAAGATTATCATGGCAGATAATGGATAATTGTAACAAACTTCGCTCGTTATATTTAAAAATAAAATGATTTCAATTTTGTCTATGTCTCTATTCTTTTCAAACCTGTGAGTATGGCTCTAGTGAGAACCAAACACACGCCATTTTTCATGTTAGTGATGAAACAGAACAACTAAACCCAGAGAGGTTTGGTTTGGCTTGTCCATCTACGGTAATTTTGTGCAGACTTTAATCTAATTAGACTTGAATTCTTAGACCTTGATTCTGAACAACTGACAAACTTCGATACCAGCACCAGGATTCCAATCTTCGAATTCGATGTAATAGTAACGACCAGAGCGCTAGTCAATTGGCTATCAGGTCACAAGCTCAGAGATGAATTATGCAATACATAACATGACATATTAACACATGATGCATTAATTAAATTTTGAATAAATGAAAGAAATAAAATATCCATGCATGAGCTGTTCTTCAATGAACAGTTATAAATGCTTTTAAACCAAATTAATATGGGTTTTAACTATAAATACTTTTATCTAATCGATAAAAAATGTACCATTATTTATGAATATTTATGAAAATGACTTTGAAATGAATACTGAAACCAGTTAATTACTTTTCGTTTCACGTATTTCTTCCTATCGAGTTCCAATATGTTCTGAAACCAAGTCAGTCGCTATTCTCGGACATGTCTGAGTGCTCTGCAAACAGGAAAATAACGGTAATACTTTTTTTTGTCTCACATTTCGATTTGAAATTTTTTCAATACTACCTGTTCATCTCATTTCCTATAGCAATCGCAACTCTCCATAAAAATATTTTATCTTCAAGACGCAAGTTGGATTTTTGTTTTATCGAAAATAATTTAAAAATATTAAACATTTTATATTTACATTTAACATAATACAAAGGAAAGTAAAAGAGTAATCTTAATTATTTCAGGTAATAAAATGTATGTTAAGAAATTAACATTTACGATAAGCTTAATATTACAAAGAAATAAAATGTAATAAAAAATCATTTGCACGTATTATTTTTTTGTTTGTAAAACATTTATAAATGTTGCGCTGTGTCCCATTTTTCTGCCAGAAGCTCAAAATGATCACATGTGAATTTTTAATGATGCGTAATTTAAAATTCCAGTGACTTACCATGAGAATTTGTTTACAACTTCTATAAAAATAACTGAAGAAAGCATACGTAACAATAAAGCATCAAATTTGTGTTTTAATACTGATTACGTTATGTACTATGGGAAATCATATAATTATAATATATAATAGTTACATAGTTTTCAGCAGTAAACACTTTATTTTTTTGTTGGAACTGAGGTTATTTGTCACTAGAAACAACAAATATATAGTAAATTCCACGCCACCAAAAGTGAACCTAGAGAGAAAAGTTTGCTTGAAATCATTCTAATTTTTCCATCATAATTTTGAACAAACCCTTTCAAAAATATATGTGATACTTGCACCCATTCAAAATTCAAACGATAATTCATGGAATATAGATTAATCAAGCTCTTCTGTGGCCTAGACGGAAAAAATTTCCATTTGGTTTCACTTTTCTTGTCTAGTATGAAACATTGTTTCTGAGTTATAACTTAAAAATTCATATCCACCCTGACCAGTCTAACTAAATGACTTTGATAGAAAGTCACACACTATCTCGCTATTTGTGTGTGTGTGATTGTAGAAGTATATGGTTTTGGTCATCATTAATATCCATAAAGTAATTTAACATATTGTTCTTATTATGAAAAAAAATCAAAATCATGTATCTTACTTAAAACGTATATTTTATGGTCATTAGCAGCAAATAGCACATATACAGATGTACTTGCATTAGTCTAATTGCAGAACGTATTGCTTGAACACCATTTAATTTTTATACATCTATGCTAAAAATTAAAATGTTACTAAAACGGTAAAACTTCACAAACATGCCTTTTCATCTTTAAATAAATAATCAGATGTTTCTGACAACATAACAGAACATTTTTCTTCAAAGCCTTCTCTTGTTGAACCTCATCAATATTTTTTTTTTTTCATCATCGCGTAATTAGGGATGAAATTATAATAGTTCATTTATCGCTCGTGCTCATTAACCTTCTTGCTACAAGCAGGTTCTATCATTACTTTGGGAAAACTGCTTTTGAATATTCAATTTTAATAGACACAAATTAATAACCTTACGTTTCAGACACGATTACCGTAACGTTTTAGACACAATAGGATTTTGTAAAATTTCACCTCGGGTAAAAATTATTTTTCCAGTAATCTCCTTGCTAAACTAATTGTCACGAAGCATAATTATTGTGAATATTTTAAGTTGTTTTTGTTAAAATGCTTAGAACTTAAAGAATTTGCAGTGAGAGATTTAACATGACATACATCAATAAGTTATGTGTGAAATAAAAAAGATAATTTAAACTGTCTTCAAATGCTGATGCGATTTTGGAAATAAAAATGAAAACTTCCGAGTAAATAAATGAAAATAAATTTTTCTTGAAAGCATAATTCTGAAATTATTAATAAAATACCTGCTAAGTAGGCTTTAATTATTTTTCACAGGGTTACTTCTACATTATAAGCTCTCAATAAGTCAGAACCTATGTAAATTTACTAGAGTATCTTTAATTTACAAGTATGTGATTATAAAAATGTAAGCAAAAGTGTAATTTATTGAAGAGAAGTTACAAATAAACATTTTTTTCTTTGAATCTCAATGAAATACCTCTGGTTTGAACGCCTGATACAACAGCGCTACCAATACTTATGTTTCCTTCCAAGGTAGTGACTTCTTACTTGAAGGCCTAAGTTCTTGATTTTTATTTCGAAAATATTAGAAAATCTTACATTTTATGGAGTAAACGAATAATGAAGTAGGATAAGGTGGAAAAAAATTTATGCAACCTATGTTAAAATTTTTGGTATAATAAAATACTTTGTTTAAATATTCTTCGAAGTTTCTAGTACTTTTACAACAACTTTGTCTGTTTGATTTATATTTTATTTAAAATCATTAATTTCGAAATCATATTGCTACATTCTGTGTTTGTTTTAAATTTCTTTCATGCGCATTTACTGTTTTGTATTGCCTAAAAAAAAATTTCTTCATACATATTAAACTAGCTATAATTGATAAGGAATTTTACTTCAAAATGAGTGAATAAAATAACACCAAAAAAATAAACATAAATGATATGTTCATTAATTTTAAAAGTGGAATGACTTACTAAAACATAATTTAAGGATTGCCTTTAAGAGGACAAAAACTGTAAGGTCTTCAGTTACTGTATGTGTTCCAAACTGACTCTAAAATGCAAATAATATTCAAGCTATCATAACATAATAATATTTTATTTTGTGATTAATTTTATATACTATTTATAAAACAAACAGGTAACAAATATTAGTAAAACTATACGGTGCGCATATTTTAATGTGCCTTTTGAATTTAAGAAAATTTTTAAAAACATAAATTTTCTTAACACGAATTTATGAAAATGATCATACAACTAACAAAATTAATGTATGTAACAAAAAAAAGCAATATTGTGGAATATATATTCTGTAATTTAATATATATTTTTACGATATAAATATTCTTTTTTGTATTCATAAAAAAATCATAATTTTTAAAAGATACATAATTGCGTCTACATTTTCTATATTAAATGAAATTTTATCTTTAGTTAAAAATAATCATTAACCATTTGGAATGTATATATGTAAGCTAATTATAATAATGACTAATATTGATTTCAAATCTGTCGCGTAAATATATTAATGATATAACCCATTAAATGAAGTTGCTCTTATTTAACTTTATTCTTAGCATAGAACGAAAAATTATGTACCAAAACTGAAAACAATATTGATAACCTATACATTTTTTTTCAAAAGGATCTACAAAAGATTCAATATGATGTTTTTCATTGTTTCAGTGTTTTTGTAAGATTCTCTATTCATCAATCTTAATTCCGTTTTCGTAGCGTTTCTTTTCATACATAAAGTTTTTGATTAATTATGTGTGTAGTTTTTATATGTTGCTGTTTGAATACAGTTGTAAGAACAAACAGCTTCGTAGAGCAGAGCTGCATTTTTATATAATAGAATTTACGTAAATACGTTGTTATGATAAAAAGAAGAGACATTTGGGTTATTAATCTTATAGAGTTTGTCCTAGAGATTTGTTGAGATAAAAGAAAGATTAGAATTTTTGTTTTAATATAAGATATTCTAATATAGATAATAAATGTAATGTCTATTGTTTACGTAGCAATTTTTAAATTTTGTAAAAACAACATAAATGTAGTTATTGTTTCAAATAAAATAAGGTTTTTGATTCATAGCTATCTATTAAAAACCAATTTTTGAATAAAATATGTAAATACAATTTATCTACATAAGTATAGAACATGATGAAATTATATTTCGTTATGTGTAAAATAATGTATTAGTTTATATAAAATTATTATCCTCATATAAATTTTTTAAGATTATAAATGCTAACATACAATCATTATTGCTAATATCCAAGCTATATTTTATTTTATGTGTTGTGCATTAAAAATTTAATTGTTTTCTAGTTATTTATATACAATTTGTAAAAGTGTTTCATTATTAAAAAAAAAATCAATTCATCTAGTTTAGTTTTTAATTAAAAAAAAAGAATTTTTTTGTAACCGTAGATATATTTGAAATGCACAAATTGTTTTTCCAAAAATATTATAAATAAAAATATGACAAAATTTATCGTAGTTCATGAAAATTTTGATAAAATTTTAGATGTTTAATTGCCTTTCTTCCATTTTAAAATTTACATATGTAATATAAAAATGCATTATATTTTTAATAATGCTGCTTTCAAAATATGACATTTCATGTAATATCGATTTAAAATAATATTATATTTATTATAATATTTTAAAAAAGCATATAGGTATTGAATGTGTGTTATAATCAAAAAACTTCTTAATTAATACATTACATAGTACGGAAAATATTATTTAAAATATTGTATTCACATTTCCTGAATTTGAACATTTCATTTCAATTTGCGACTGAAAAAATGCAACAAATTAAATAGAAAGTATAAATATTCTACTTTCAATATTATTTAAGAGCTCATTAAAATGTTTTTTCATTTTTATTTTTAAAAAAAAAACAATACATTAGTTTTTATTTCAATAAAATAAAATATTTCTTTTTCAAACATAGGTTATTTGTCAGAGATATTTAAAGAAATGAAATGTAATACTTTTTTAAAAAGTGAAAGCAATTTTTTAAGTCTCTTTAATTTGTGAGTAAATTTTTAACAAAAATAAAATATTTAAAAATTATATCAAAAGAAACATTTTTTATTAACAAAATTCAAACATTTCTGTATTTCTTAAAGCAAAATATTGTTGAAAAATAGTATAAATCAAATTAAATTTGGCATAGCTTATTTTTATAAGAATGTATGTTTTAATTAAAATTTTCCAAGATTTTTTTTTTTATTTAATAAACAATTAACTGCAGCAAAAACATGGTTATTAAGAAAATAAATTATACGAACAATAACTTTATTTATATAAGTTGCATAATAGATGATGATAAAAATTAATTAATTATAATTTATTTGAAGTTTTTTACGAATTAAATAAATACATATTTAATTTTCAATATAGTTATATTTCTGAAACCTGATTTCATGCTACTAGTATTCGCAGAATTTTGATTTTTTTTTTAAATCTTATAATTATTTATTCGAAGATATTCAATTAATAAATTTTTTTTCATTTTTTTAATATAAAAAATTTAAATATTGATTATAAATGTACACTTTTCTTAAAGTAAAACTAATTTCAAGAACATAAATCTAGTTTAAACGTAAAATTCGTTTTATATCTTGGTGTGCGATTTTTAATGCAAACTTAATACATTTTAAATGAACAAAAAAGCGGGGTTTGCAAAACTTTTTTTCTTAAATCGAGGAAAATATTTTTGCCTTCAAAATGATTTAATAAGAAAAATGAATTCCATTAAATGAAATGATTTCATTTACGGATTTTCAAAAGCAAAATACTTTTTTTTATAAAAATTTAACAAGTTGTGCAGTTGTTAAAATGTGTTATATCATTTCCATATTTGCTGGAAATATGGAAGAAAATCAATTCTCCATACATTTTAGAATTTATATTTTGCTACACACGTGGCTTACCATCAAGTTACACGCTCCCTGGGTAATGCAAAGTGAGTAACATCGGTGCAGCCCTTATGGAGAAGATCGCAGTCTATTTGCCAGCTGCATTAGAAGAAAATAAATATATATTTTGCTACTAATTCAGTTTTATGATAAAAATTTAATGACGTTTTTTTTAATTATTAAAATTAATCATTGTTAACCTCATGACATACATTTTAGAAAAGTTTTGGAAAAAAATATTTTTAGGAAGTAATTCAATTGAATCGAACATCAAAAAAAAAAATCACTTATGAATATATTACATAAAAAGTTGTCCCACAGACGTAAATAAATGCTTTTAAATACCTAAATAATATTTATACATATTTCAGAATTATTATAATTATTAATATTTTGCATATTTCAGAATTTATGTTTTGCTATTAACTCAATTTATTGATAAATGTATAGAAGTTTTTTTCAACATAAACGAATAAAATTAATATGAATTTTAACCGCTTTTTGGAAATTTTTGTGGAAAAAATATTTTTAACAAATAATGCAATTGAATCTAAATGAATAAGAAATAAAAAATATTTAACTGTTCATGAAAATATTACATTAAAAGTTATTCTACAGACGTAAATAAATCCTTTTTAAACTCTTAAATAATATTATAACTCATTCTAGGAAGATTTCAGTTCTTATAAAGTACTCATGTATGATGCTTTTGAAAAGAATGTAAATATTTAAAGGTTCTGAAAAAAAAAAAAAAAAAAAAAAACAATGAGAAAGTTATAAATTATATATATATGATACTTGCCATATATATCCTTTAAATGAATTATACAATTTATTATAAAAGGTTGAATCAATTTTCATGCATTAAACTCTTCTCTAAGAGCCCAGAAATGGATTTTACCATTTATGAGGAACATTTATTTTGCCATTTAAGATCACATAAATCATTTTATTTACATTTTAAACATTCTTTTGGAGCAGGCATAAAAAACATTAGTTTTATTGAATATCCTATACATATTAACCTTTTTTTTTAAAAATATATATATATATATATGCCTAATAGAATATTAAATACATAAGGATTTTACGTCACAGTGATGATTTACCATCGAAATAAAAACACACAGCACACAATGAAAATAAAGAATGAAAAGCAATTTACTATCCACCACCGTCACTCATGAATTGGTATTTTATTGGTTCTTCAAAAATGAAAAGTTAAATATAACAATATGTATGAATCGAGAGCAACCAAACTCTCCAATGCATCGTTGGAGCAGTCTGGCTGCGTGGCAAACAACCACAGATCTCTTCCACCATTTGCGCAAACAGACCTTGTAAGGGCTTCGTTTGAAACTGCAAGATTGAAACTCCCCTTCGACGATGCTTTTCATTTGAATGAGTAATATTTCATTGGCTTCCAAACCTTTATTCTCCCCAGACCACTCCTGAAACACCCAAATTCGATGCATGTGTTTCTGTCACGCTGCAAATCGCTACTACTGCTTTTACAGTTGGCCTACAGCCAACCGCCTCTATGCGAGCACATAACAGGAAAATGTTGGAATGTGCACCGGTAATGCATTTCCCACAACTGGAGTTATGGCAATTAATAAATAATGCAATGCAATGAACAGACGGCGTGTTTTCCTAGGCAAAAGGGTGAACATGATTTGTTTTGCTTCCCCCCGCAGCTGAATAAGACTCGCTGTTGGTTCAGGTCGCAGATTTTCCAGGAAAATAACAGGTGGTTCATCCCACCCTTTTCGACTTCTGCTGCTACGTTCGGTATACAAACCGAGAAAAACGCGTTTTCGCAGCTGAATATTTGCTGTTTTTCACTCAATGTCTGGATCAAAGATTTATTCTAACGCGCGTAAGAGATTTTTGAAGAGGTTATAATGAGTTTTGGATTTATGTTTACGAGTAATTTATGGTAATTATATCATTTATGTCTATGTTTTAACTGAAGGTTTATAGAATATTAATTTAAAGAGTTTTTATATTTGTTTATCATTACTAAATGTCTTTTTATATATATTTAAATATTTTATGTCAATTAGGCACCAATATATTTCTAAAACAATAAACATAATAAAGTGTAATAAAATATTTATAACATGTTTCAAATACTTTTGAAAATAAGATTCTCAGTCAAAAAGAAATGTAATTAAATGTTTCTAATATTCATTATTTCTTTGTCTAAAAGAAAATGAATACTTAAAGTCAAGATGGTAGAAAGTACTTATAAAACAAGCTAAATATTTAATAATTACAAAATTAATATTTATCGGTCATTTTAAATTACACCAAGTAACTATGATAATTTTATTTTGAATATAAACTTACAAGATATAATAAATATGGGGATTTTTGAAATACAATGTATTAAAACAATTAAATAAAAAATCTAAAATTTAATACACTTGTTTTAATCCATAAAGAATGCACAGAATATATGCTTTTATATAACCAAATTCCTGTCAGCTATAGTGATTAATAAAAAACCCATAATTCCATTCTCCTTATAATGAAGAATATGACAACATAATATGTAATAATAATAATATCTGAAAAGAAAATTAAAAGAAAACTTTTTAAGAATTAAAAGTATGTTAATTCTGTTTAAAAATTCGAAGATACATCTACTAATGTAAAATGCTTTTCAATTATGTGGTAATTACTTTAATAAAAAAGTCTCATTTGAAATCTAATTTCCCACATTTAGTTTTATTTTATTATTTTTTGCAATAAAAATATTATATTTAAAATTTAATGATTTTATGTTAAAATAAAGTACTGAACTAATTAACAATTCTGTGTTTTCAAGTAAAACCTCTTTTAGAATATGAAAAAAACTACAAAGAACTCTCTTTTAATATTTCTAATGTGTTAGGATGCAAGAAAAGTTTTTGTTGGGTTTCTGTCCTTTTCTGTGCAGGAAATGGATAGGAACTTTCATACTGAAAAAATTCATACAATCTCACAGAGATATCTTAGTATTCTTCTAAGAAATTTTATGTAGTTTTCCAGATAAAATGATACCGAGGTATAAGACTGTTCTTACCAAAATACATGAAATGAAAGCATATTAAAAGTTTATAATCTTTATGGTAATATTAATAAATAATATTCAAATTTACAAATCATTATTAAATATCATTAATACATCATCTGATAATTGATTTTTAAATATTAAAAGGATTCTAATCAAGAGATTTAAAATTAATACATTTTAATTACCTTCATCTTAATCTTAGGTTTTTATCAGTTATGCATTAGTAAAATTTTCATTTAACAAAGACAGGAATAATTGAGTTACTCTTAAATTTAATTTTTCAAAAAAAAAAAAAAATATATGTATATATATATATATATATATATATATATATATATATATATATATATATATACTTTCTTATAACAAAATGAAGCATTGTATTGGAAAATTTCATAATTTTCTTTAAATTAACTAAAACTAATATTCAGTTTAACAATTTTCTTTGTCTAATAAATTTTTACGTTTTGTTTTGCATTGTTGCTGCATGTATGCCCGTGAAAAAATACATGAATCATGAGAAAGTGATGCTTGAACCAACATGAAAAAATAGATACAAACCCAATATTTCTATAATTATTTACATAAACTTTCAAAAATTATTAGCATAATTAATGCATGCAACAAAATAAACAACATGATTACAGGTAGTTTATATATTTTGCAATTTAATATACTTTTTTTCGACATAAATATTATTTTATATCAATAAAAAATCATAGTTTTGTAAGATACTAAAATTGCTTTTACATTTTCTATGTTAAATGAAATTCTATCATTAGTTAAAATAAATATAACCCATTTTGAATATATATATATACAATTAGCATATATATGTATATGCGAATTATAATAATGATTAATAATCGATTTCAAATCTGTCGCGTAAATATATTAATGATGTAACACATTTAATTTATTCTTAGAATAAAGGGAAAAATATGTACCGAAAATTGAAAACAATATTGATAACGTATCTATTTTTTTCAAAAGGCTGTACAAAAGATACAATATGATGTTTTTTCATTGTTTCCGTGTTTTTGTACGAATCTTCGTTCATCAATCTTAATTTCTGTTTCGTAGCGCTTCTTCTCATGCATAATGTTTTTTTTGATTAATTATGTGTGTGTTTTTATATGTTGCCGTTTGAATATATTTGTAAGAACAAACAAAAGCTTCGTAGAGCAGAGCTACATTTTTATGTAATAGTATTTACGTAAATATTTGGCTGTGATAAAAAGAAGTTACCATTGGGTTATTAATCTTATACAGTTGCCAGACTTGCTGAAATAAATTGAAAGTTAGACATTTTTTAGTGTTCTAAAGTAGAATATATTTTTTAAAGATAAACAAATTGATTGAAAATTTTGCGCAAAAAATTGAAACGCAATGCATTTTTTTGACGTGCCGATTCATTTAAACCTTTGTAACAAAAATATAAATTTAGTTTTTTTTTTTTTTAAATATAAGATTTTTATTCATAGCTATGTATTAAAAATCAATATTTAAATAAAATATGTAAGTACTCTTTATCTACACAGATATAAAAAATTGCTGAAATAATATTTCATTATGTGTAAAATAATGTATTAGTTTATATAATATTATTATCATCATATAAATTTTAATCGTAGGAAATGCTTATATAACCATAAAGCTATTTGATTCTCATGTGTTGGGCATCAAAAATTTAATTGTGGTATACATTAAAATTGTATTATTGCATATTAAAATTTAATTTTTGTTATATACAATTTGTTATTGTATATAAAATTATTCAAAGTTCATAAGAGATTTTTTTGAAGAGGTTATAATGAGTTTGTGAATTATGTTTACGAGTATTTTATGGTAATTATAAGATTTACATCTATGTTTTAACTAAAGGTTTGTTGAAACTTAATTTAGGAGTTTCTATGCTTGTTTATCATTACTGAATATAATTTTATGTATTTAATTATTTTATGTCTATTAGACACCATTATACTTCAAAAAAATAGATATAATAATTAAAAAATAGGCAAAATAAAATGTAATAAAATATCTAAAACAAGTTTGAAATACAGAAGTCAGATGCTCAGTCAAAAATAAATGTAATTCATTGGTTCTAATAATCATTATTTATATGTCGAAAAGAAAGTTAAATATCTTTATTTAAGTCAAAGTTGGGTAAACTAGTAATGGCTGTGTAGTTGCGCAATTGTGTAAAACGAGTTAACACTTTAATGAATATCAAATTATTTTTTTTTGTCATTTTAATTTATATTAAATTACTCTGTTATTTCTTTTATGCTTTTATTTTGAATTAAAACCATCTTTATGGTTGGGCCCATAAAGAATGTACATAATATATGCTTTTCTATAACCAAATTATTCTCAGTTATAATGATTAACAAAAAATGCATAATTCCATTATCCTTATAATTAAAAATATGGTAACATATTATATAATAATAATACTATATATGAAAAGAAAATTAAAAGACATTTTTTACAGATTAAAATTATGCTAATATTATTTGAAATATCGAAGATATTTTTTTATGTGTCTACTATTGTAAAGCTTGTTAAAATTAAGTCTTAATTATTTGAATAAAAAAATCTCATTTCAAATCTCATATTTAGTTTTGTTAGTATAATTTCTCATATTTAGTTTTGTTTTATTATTTTTTGCAACAAAAATTAATATATTTGAAATTAAATGATATTTATAAGGTAAAATAACGTACTCAACTAATTAAAAAGCTTTTTATTCTGTGTTTTCAAGTAAAATCTCTTCTAGAATATGCAAAAAACTACAAAGAACTCTCTTCCATTATTTCTAATGTGTTAGGAGGACAGAAAAGTTTTTGTTTGGTTACTGTCATTTTCTACGCAAGAAATGAACAGAAACCTTTACTAAAAAAAGATTCATATAATCTCATAGAAATATCTAAGTATTCTTCTAAGCCGTTTTATGTAGTTTTCCAGATAAAATGATTCCGAGGTATAAAAATGTTCTTAAAAAATTGCATGAAATGAAAGCATATAAAATGTAGGTAATCTTTATGGCAGTATTATTATATAATATTCATATTCACTAATATAAACGTTATTAGATATAATTTATATATATTATCTAATTAATGCGTCTTTATATGCATATAAAAATGAGTCTAGTTTAAAAGATTAAAAATCAATACATTTTAATGTTCTTCATCTTCATCTCAGGTTTTATCAGTTATGCATTAGTAAAATTTTCATTTAACAAATATAAGAATAATTGAGTGACACTTAAATATAATTAAAAAATATGTATACTTTCTTACAGCAAAATGAAGCACTGCATTGAAAAATTTGATACTTTTCTCTAAAATTAATTAAAAATAATTTTCAATTTAAGAAATTTCTTTGTCTAATAAACATTTACTTTTTGTTTTGCATTGTTGCTCAAGTATGCCCGTGAGAAAAATACAAGAGCCATGGGAAGTGATGTTTGAACGAACATGACAAAATAGATACAAACACAAAATTTTTGTGTTTTTACGTTGTCTTGCGAAACAATTATGGAAACAAATCCAGTCACACGATCAATTTTTGTTTTCGTATTTCATAATCGAAGGATCATTTCAAATTTGATTTCTCTAATGATTGCAACTTGTTAATTGTTGATCACTTATATTTGTAATTTATAACACTTTGAGTAAATTTCCTGTTCAATCTATATTCTGAAGTATTAAATACTTGATTAACAAATAGTTTAAAATTTTTATTTCCTGTATATTATAGGAACAGTGTTCCTGTCAATATCAGGTTTCTTGCTGATATCCCCGTTGAACTTCAAAGCATCGTACTTTGAAAAATAATTAAAAGATTACAGAAATTAATGTAAATAAACAGATAATTGCAAATTTTATAGTTCTAATACATTCATCTAACAAAAAACGACTTTTCCTGTATTTCAAAACAAAAATTGTGTACAAGAAGCACACATATTTAAAGACGTACAATAAAATAAATCCTTTTTTTTATATGAAAAATATTTTAAACTTAGAAAACCTTGGAAAATAAATTAATAAAATAATCTCTAACCAAATTAATACATCTAATTTATTAGTAAGGATGATTGAGTCATGGCTTATGCATCTCCAAATATAATTTCACAAATAAGAAATGTGGTTGTGGGGATCCAGAACCACAAATTGTGTTTACCAGACTTTTACTAAATAAATCAGGATGATCTTTGAACTAATTTAGATTCAAATTTTAACTGAAATAATAATTTTATTATATGCATTGTTAAAATGTATGTTATTTTGTTAATTTAAAATATTATGAGCAAATTGTAATAATTCTAAAATTAAAAGAAATTATATTTATATTTCTATACAGTTTTATTTACACTTTTATCCAGTAATACTTTTAAAAATAAACAGTTACTATAAATTGTAATTTTTAAAGACATTGATCTAATTGTATGTTTCTTCTTTGCAATAAAAATTTCAAATTCCATGTTCAATATCATCAATGCAAATCATTTAATGGAGTTTACGCGTAATTTCAAATCTTTTCAAATAAATAAGAGTGATATATTAATTTACTCACTTAATATCTTCTGAAGTTAGTATTAGTTTTGTAATATGCACTATATAATTTAAAGTATAAAATTTATATTGAATAATATTTATCGATTAGATATAATCTGTAAAATATTTTTAATATCACTTTTGAAATGAAAATTTATTCAATTATTTAAAAATTTAAACATTTTTTATAAAAAAATTATTTGTTTAATTAAATTGTGAATTTGAAAATGTAGAAGATGAATTGTGTAAACATTAAAATTAAAAGATAAAACTGTTCTTTAAAGGTAATAATTGTAAATATGCTCATAAAATTTATATTTTTAATTTATTTTAATTATAGTACATGCAATTATTCATGAACATCTATTATTTTTCTTATATGAAACTCGTGCTAAAAAAATTAAATGCCTTTATTACGGAAACATATTTCTAACTAAATTATAAATCACTAAACGTCTAGATCAATATTATAATATTAAGTAGGCCAATATTATAGTTTTAAAAATATGTATCAAATATATTATTATCAATTATTAATATATCAGTATAAACATCGATATAAAAATATTAATTAGCTGTAATATATTTTAATAATTGCTTACTTAAAATTTATTAGGATCTGGCTAGTTTTCACCACATTTTTCTGTGTAGGACAATTTTGTTTTGAAAAAATGGCAACTTTATTATATATAATTCAAATGAGTAAATAATAATTATTTGATTTATGTATGAATTTTATAATTTTCAAAACTTTTAAATGCATTTTAAATTAATAAAATTATTAATAGTTTCTACTGTCCCATTATACCACAAGTAAAATTTTCTAAATGCTATTTTCTTAAAAGTGTCTTTATCTATTATACCTCGTTGTATTATTCTTTTTGTTAAACTAAATATACATATTTCCCATCCTTCCAAACATTTCAATAGAAATTTTGCAAAAACACACAAAAGCGTTTAGAAGACCACTATGTTGTATCCAATAAATGATGTTGGATCCAAAAAATGATGGCTGGTTTTTACAAGATTTCTCTGTGTAGAACTATTCTAATTTAGAAAAAAATAGCACCATTATTATAAATATTTTAGAGGAGTAAATAATAATTATTTGATTTATGTATAAATGTTATATATTTTTAAAATTTTTAAATGTATTTTAAATTAATAAAATTTGTAGTAATTTTCTAATATCCCATTGTACCATAAGTAAAATTTACTAAACTCTACTTTTCGTAATTTTTGTGTCTTTAACTATTATTCTTCATTGTACTATTCTTTGTTAAACTAAATATATATTTTCCATGCTTCCAAATGTTTCAATAAAAGTTTTTGCAAAAACACACAAAAGCGTTTAGAAGACCACTATGTTGTATCCAACAATCCATTTATTCGGACTTCATTCATTTTTGAAAAATATTCTTTCAAGATTTAATAGCATGGAATGCATTCACCTCATCATACAAACTCCAGGCGATTCAGAAAAGTTTTTGAGGTAAGACATCTCCCTACACCCCAAAAACTGCTGTGGTTACGTTGCTTCAAGAATTTGCATTTTTCAATGAATACTGATGAGAAACCTATTCGGAACAACAACAACAACAAGGCTCAACCGGAAGGGGAATTTGCATTTGTTTGATCATTTTTCGATTCATTTTTTACCCAGGTTTTTGAAGATGGTAGGTTCTAATGATTGACAGAAAGCTTTGTTTCCCCAGCTGCGGCTTGCATCTCCTCCGTGTTCCACTCGCTGTAGTCTTCCTCCCCTCGTGCAATCTGGAGTTCGTTCTGGTGAACTGTATTTTGCTGTAAGAGCAAAATATATTGAAATCCATCAATTTCGATCCATTCCTTTGATGCTTTTTAAACTTTTTCAGACTATTTACAAAAATTTTGAAGTTCATCGTATGTTTTCGAATGCTTTTATTTTTTTACTTTATTTTTACAATATCTTATCTAGCTAATTTAGAAAAAAAATTGAAAATTGATATATAACAAAAATGAAATTTTTAATAAATAAAATTATATATCAATTTTTTTTGTCATTGAAAGGAATTTGGATCAAAAATAGTTTAATTAAGTTGCATAAATCATAAATAAATTTCAGCAACGTTAGTAAAGGCTTAGTATAAAATCGTGCTAAAATTATATATATAAGACCCAACTAGTTGACCCGGCAAACGTTGTTTTGCCATATACATTATTTCTATAAAATATTTTTTTAGTTAAATAAAAAAAAAACTAACTTACTATAAGTGTGTGGAAATATGGTTATGATTGGAACGTTGCAGACAATGACGGCGTATAAAATGATAATACACTAACCATTCATTTATTTCATCCTTTATATTTTATTAAATTAATAAATATATTTTAAATTACATTATATAATAGCTGTATATGCATCAAAAATAGTTATTTTCATATTTACTACTAATTATGGCAATTAAAAAATAATCAACATCAATCTCTAAGTGCAATGGAGTGTACGATATTTTTGGTTAGTCCGTCTTTAGCCAACACAAACAAACTGGATGTTTTACCCACACGCGAACATGCCACGTATAGTTGTCCGATGGAAAAACATGGTGTGCCCAAATCTAAGCCACAAACAGACATCGTTTGGCCTTGCGACTTATTGATTGTCATTGCGAATGCCAATCTAATTGGAAATTGAATACGTTTGAATTCAATTAGCGCATCTGTGGGAATCATAGGGATTCGTGTCAGCAATATATTTTCGCCTCGGTACTTGCCATTCAAAATGCTGGCTTCGATAACGTTTTTTATTAATTTTTTAATGACTAATCGTGTTCCCTTGCACAGCCATGGTGGGTTCAAATTAAGAATCAAAAATAACCGGAGATCCAACCTTTAATTGTAAATGATGCGGTGGCATGCCTGGCAAATCCAATGAATTCAAAAACTCAATTGGATAGTTTACAGCTTCATTGGTATCGCAAACTGTATTGATAGATTTATATGACACCAAGTTCCCCGGCAACAACTGTTGTATCTTGAATTTTAACCATTGACGGCCACATTTTTTGCTGCCAAAATTGCTCTTTCTTCCAACCAATCAAGATTTTGGAATTGTGGGCATACATCGGGAAATATGTGGTCGATGAGATTATTTTGCGAGTCGATGATTGTGCAGAAATCTGTCGGAAATTTTATGCATCCACTATTTTCATGTACAGCAATTTTTCAATCGCCACATTATCTAACAGTTGTTTTGAGAATGTTTCAGCGGATGAATCTTGAAGCATTTGAACGCGCATGTTTACTTTTTTTAGTTGTAATTTTTCAACATTACGCCACAGTGACGATGATTTTAAGCAAGCATTGATCTCATCAGCGTACGTTGAACTTGGAATGGCAGGAAGTGTTCGCCTGAAATCACCTGAAAGGAGTAACAGAGTGCCGCTAAATAGTTTGGCGTTATAAGTTTATGCTTTCGATAATCTTATGCTTTCTAATTTCAAATAACACTTACTTTACTGGAATCCCAGTTTCGTCACAATAAAGTAAATTACAACACAATTACACCTGTATGTTGAAACGCAATAACAGCCATCTTTATTTTTCTTAGAACAATAATAAAGTTGCCAATTTTGCTTAACTAAGCATTAACACACGCTACACGTGTAAATATAATTTAATGCTACACGTGCAAAGAATATAACTTAACAAAACATTAACTTAAGGCATTAACACGCTACACGTGCAAATATAACAGTATTCGTTCTCTTATTATTTGACTTACCTTTAACAATGATAAAACACGTATATTTATTTAACATGTAAATATTTCTTTAAATTAAAACTATTCCCACAAAAATGTTGCGTATTATATATACAGGTAAAGCAACGGCCATGGTTAGCGCGAGTTAACAACACGTGTTGATTTATATAAGCTCACTTAATTAAATAAAAGTCAAAAAAATGAAGCCGATTAAAGA
>BPLR01017891.1:0-125654 GCA_021605095.1 Caerostris extrusa | reverse complement strand
ATTTGGATGAATTTATTAGTTTAAGTCGTCGACTAAAAGAAAAAACGGATAATTCCGGACTTAAATATTAGTATGAGATCTAAAACTGATTGCGTACTAAGTGCGCGCAATGATAAGCGCTACAAATTGCCTAAAATTCAAATTAAGGTTTTGATGGGCACCTATTGAGTTATCTTTCGTTCTGGGGTCAATTTAAAAAGGGATTAGAGGACAAAAGAATCTGGATGATGTGGATAAATTTCATTATTTAGCACAGTCAATGTTACCCAGGGACTCGAGCTTATGAGCTAATTGAGAGAGCTATCGTTGACTTCCGAAAACTATCCTAAGGTCATTTCTGCGTTTACGGAGCGTTTTGGTAATCAGGAAATTTTAACAGAGATATACGTGAGAGAATTGCTCAAATTAATTGCAAAAACGTGCACTCACAAGGTAAAGATAAATTACCTAATGTCATTGTTTGACAAAATCGAGTCCCATATTAGAGCTCTGAGTCATTAGGTGTAAAACTCCAACGCTGCCTGGTTATATCCCATGGTGGAATCGTGTTTATCAGCTGAGTTGATTAGGGTATGGCAGAGGTGTATTATTTAATGTTAGGGTCCACGTCCATCAAACTTCTTAGAATTTCTTGCGAAAAGAAGTTGAAGGGGAACAGAGAGTAAAACTCGCCAGGTTAGGGTTTGACATTTCTCCTTCCTCGCGTGAAGAGAACCCTAAGGAGAGCAAAGTAAAAATAAAAACCTTTCATGAGCTCTGCTGCCAGTTTGGTAGCAACCAAGGAAATAAATTGCGTTTTCTGCCGAAAAGTCATGAGTAAAGAGTGTTTTTAGCTCGGTCTTGGACCCTAGAGGAGAGATTAGATAAATTAAGGGAAATTAAAGTGCTGTTTCCGATGTTTTTGAAGCCTGGAGATTTTGCGGTGTAAGCATTTTTGTTCAATGCCATCTGTGCAAACGATCTCACCCCATAATTTTTATGTCAGATATTCAAGCAAAAAAAGTGTGAGAGTGTAGCGGACAAGGGGGTCTACTACGGTACAAGCTACTATGTCTACTCCTTCATGTATGAGAGAAGTACTCCTTTATGACCTTAATGGTTGAGGTAGTGTCAGGGAACATGAGGAAAAGGGTAAGGTGTCTTTTGGATTGTGGTTCTCAGAGGTCTTATATTCTAAGATCTACAGCCGAAGCCTTACATTTAAAAATCTTTCAGCTGAAATTAACTCATTCTCTGTTTGGGAGCAAGAACTGAATCTAAAAACCACAAACGATATTCTATGAGATTGAGACCTGTAGGGCGAAGCACTGGATATCAGTTCGACTTTCTGGATCAGGATATTATTTGTGGAGTAATACACCACGTATCCCTAAGGGTTCTTTAATGAAGGAATTAAAAGGGCATAGAATTTGGATTTCGGATATGGGTGACGACTATCCGGAAATAGAACTTTTGATAGGCAGCAATATTTATGGACAAATTCCTACGGGTGATAATTCAGCTTAATGAGGGTCTGACGACCATTAATACTAAATTGGGATGGACTTTGTGTGGAGAACCGAAAGAACTAAATGTTCAAAGTTTAGAGGGTGTTCAGTCAATGCTAATAACTAATCTCCATGTTCAAATATGAAAGTTTCTGATATGTGGGATTTGGAAAGAATTGCTATTACAGATGAAGTGCAAACCTTTTCCACAGCGGTAGAAGATCAGTTAGTTCAGGGAACAGTTTTTGAAGGGGCTTAGTAGATACGAAGATGGTAGGTATTGCGTAAGTTTATCGTGGGTTCAAAAATTTCCTCAAACATTGCCTCTAATCGGCATATTGCAGAAAAAAGGCTATTTGCCACTACACGGAAATTAAAGAATTGGATAACTTTGACGAGTATGATAAGATATTTAATGAGTGGTTTGTCGCAGGATGTTGTGAAATAATCCCAGAATCGGAAAAGAGCGCAAAGGGACATTATTTATAACATCATCCAGTTTTCAAAAGTAGATAGTTTAACT
This sequence comes from Caerostris extrusa, assembly GCA_021605095.1. NCBI lineage: Eukaryota > Metazoa > Arthropoda > Arachnida > Araneae > Araneidae > Caerostris > Caerostris extrusa. The sequence continues at coordinate 123,644 of BPLR01017891.1, read as the reverse complement.
AGTAAAAATTAGACCTGTTTTTGATGCCACGTGCAAATCGGATAATTCGCTTTCGCTAAATGATTGTTTGATAAAAGGTCCAAATCTCGTAGAAGAAATTCCTGCTATCTTAATTCGGTTTAGGGAAAAGGCGATTGGCGTAACGTCCGATATTAGGCGAGACTTTTACAGATTGGCATAAGTCGAGAAAGATCAACATTACCTGAAATTTCTTTCGTGGGAAAATAACAAAATTGTAGAATTCCGTCACAAAAGGGTAGTTTTTGGTGTTACCAATAGCCCCCCTGTTGGCAGCAGTGATCTCATTCCATCTTAAAAATGTACATGCGAAGTTTGAAGTTGTTGCAGAAAAGCTTTTACATGCATTTTATGTCGACAACTGCGTCACTTCCAGTTGATACGAATGTAGAGCTGGAAGTATTTATACAACATTATGGCGGACGTCAAAAATAGAACTGCGTATGTGGACTTTTGGTCCAGAGCAAGAACTATCGTTACAGAATGTTGAACCTATATCTCAGTTTTAAGGGCTTAAATGGGACCGTATAGAAGATAGTTTATTTATACCATTCAAGTCTGAGCCAATATCAAACTTATCAAAAGAAAACTACTATTGATAGTACATTTCCGTATTTGATCCCCCTGGGCTTCGTCGTGCCAGTAATGGTACCTGCGAAATTAATACTCCAGGAAGCCTGGGCAAATGAAGCAAATTGGGACTTACCTTTGCCAGATGAACTACAATCTAGATTCTCAACATGGTACCACAGGACTGTCTTGTATTTCCCAGCTTAAATTTGAAGACGGCGTATAGGTTATGGAAAAAGAGACTCCTGGTCATTACATATTTTCTGTGATGCCAGTAAAAATGCTTATGCCACTGTTATATTTTTTAAAAGTGAAAGCAGTGGTCAGGTTTATGTGAAATTTGTTGCTGCAAAATCACGCATATCTCCATTAAAGAAGGTGACTATTCCACGCTTGGAATTATTAGCTTGTGTTTTTAGGTTCACGCCTGCTAAATACGTTGTTACTGCCTTATCTTTGAAAGAAGTCCCAACCTACTACTGGACTGATGCAACAGTAGCTCTTTGCTGGATTCAACGTGAAGAAAACTGGAGAGTGTTCGTAAATAATAGAGTTAAAGATATTCGAAGTCTGTCTAAGAAGGAATACTGGAGACACATCCCAGGGAAATTAAATCCAGCGGACATAGCATCTCGCGGCTGTACCTCCAACATCTGTCGCAGTACGGTTGGTGGAAGGGTCCTGAATTTTTTTGAAAGCCTCCCCGGAGGCGTGGCCAAAGTCTTGGCCAAACGAAAATTAATTGCAGCAGAGATGAAAAGAAAATAATTGTCGACTTAAGTGTAAAAATAGAGGCCCGAGTGGTTCGAGCGTTTCTCCAGTTTTTCTAAAAATAGTGAGAGTTTTTGCTGGATGATACGTTTTGTAAATAAATTGAGAAAAAGGTTTTCTTATAGCACTAACACCTATCAGTTGAAGAAAAACTAAGGCTGAGATCATTCTGTGGAGTATAGAGCAGGAAAAACATTTTCATGAAAAAAATTCTGTGGATGGTCTGCAAGTGGTGCGAAGTGACGACGATGTTCTTCGTGTTAAAACTAGGATCATTGAACGAGATGATGATCTGTCCTTTTTATATCAATCCTTCTTCCGTCCAAACATTACTTAACTGAGTGCTTGATATCATTTAAAAGTACTGTCATGCAGGTGTGCAGATATTGGCAGCCAAATTAAGACTGCAATACTGGATCTTTTCTTCAAGAGAAATATAAGATCTTGCGTATCACGTTGTGTTATATGCAAAAGATTCACTGCAAAAGCGTTGACTACTCCACCTATGCAGTTGCCTCTTGACAGAGTAAGAGAATCGGCAATCTTTGAGATAACGGGTATAGATCTTTGTGGTCCTTTACTTCTTAAACCGAGGGGAAAAGCCAGGATTGTGTTATTTACTTGTGCAGTGTACAGGGCAATTCATCTTGAACCTCTTACGTCACTCAGCACAGAATCTTTCATGCAAACCTTGAGAAGATTCATTTGCCCGGCGAGGCCGTCCATCAACGGTGTACACGGACAATGCTACAAACTTTAGAGGAACGGACGATGCCTTGAAGAAAATTGATTGGCAGAAAATATCGGAAAACGAATGTTATCCGATCAAGTGAAGTTCAATCCCCTACTGCTGCTTGGTGGGGGATGGTGGGAGGCAGCTTATTCGTTCAGTCAAAGAGCCTGCTCGTGCGCATTCTAGGAAGATCATCAGTGAATTTTTAAGAGCTTCTAACGATCCTTTGTGATGTTGAAGCATCAATAAACAGCCGCCCATTGACTTATATCTCAGACGATTCAGATGAGCTCATTCCTTTGACTCCTTCCTTGTTTTTGCAAGACATAAAACAAGTGGGTGTACCTGATTTAGATTCAGTCGACACCAACAAACTGAATGTGCGCGTGAATCACTGCAACACTTTGCGTTCAGAACTGAGAAGTCGTTTCCGTAAGGAATACTCAAGCTAACTTGTGCAGAAGGCCAAAGCCACATTCCAAGAACTTAAAGTCGGGGCATTGTTCTCATCGAACTGGAAAACAAAAAACGTGTGATGTGACCTATGGGCAAAATTGAGAAAATCTACAGCAGTAGAGATGGTGCGTCCAGGGTAGTACAGGTGAGAACGAGTAGTGGTTGCTTGACGCGACCAATTCAAAAACTTTACCCGTTGGAGGTGTCAACTTCTGGAGATCCTGTACTCACCCGGATAACTGAAAACAGGTCCAGATATGGACGACTGTTTATATCAACTAAGAAATAATGTTTGAGACTGTAAATAGAAAGGCTATTATTTCTTTTGAATTAGTATTTGAAATTGTAATTCTCATGATGTAACATTTATATGCTGTAATTTTATTTAGTTCATAGTATTTTGTTTTTATGTGTTTATATTTGTCAAGCAGTGTTCAATTTAATTTTAATTTTTATGTGTAATTTTATGGATGTGTATACCAATAGCAAAATAGGTGTAAGAAAATTTAGAGTTTAATTTTTGGCTCCCACCTAAATTAAAAGTGGGAGGATGTTGTGACTGGTAATATCCTGTTGTGTGTGGGTAAGGGGTATTTCCTTTATTTTTCGTATGAATCCAGGAATGGTAGATAACCCCTCCGGTCACACGGTCAGGTCCAAAAGAACCGGTCGGTTTTGGTGGGACCTTTTTTGGAGTTTTTGCAGGGAAAAGGAGAAGACCCGTTGAAAGCAGAGCGAACGATCTGCGACAGTGCGTGAGCCTGGTACACAATTTTTGCTGCGAGAATGGCTACTGGGATAATTTATAACATATATCTATGTCCATTTTTGAATTTGCGGGGAGCATTCTTTTTTGTTAAAAGATTTTGAGGCTACTGGTAAATCACTGCCTACACACTCATGGGAATATTTCATTTGAGGTATGGGTAATATTATGATTGCTTCTCTATAAACATTTTTTATTTATTCTGTTTCAAGTGCCAATGTAAAAATCCTAAATTAGATTGTAATTGTATATATTAGTATTCATTAAAAGTAAGGAAAATAGTTGTTTGTTTCAGTATTAATTTTCGTATTTTTATTAATTGTTTTTATATTAATGTTAAATTATTTGGCCGTCCTACAGTATACGTAGACTAACGGCATCTTTTCTATGTCGGTTTTAACACTATTTAATGATTATAATAGTACTCAATTTTTAAAAACTATTTCAGAATCTATGAAACAGATTTTATTGATTCTAATATAATTATGTAAATTAATTTAGAATATGCATATCTTTCAAGATACTGGGAGGTTTATTTTTGATGGACAAAAGAAATATTAGCTAAATATTTAAATGTAATTAAATTAATATTTAGATATAATATTGTGTCATATTACATATTTTGAAATAGAATTCTACCGAAATAAATGTGCACATAGTAATATATATATATATATAAAAGCATATGTCGGGGCCAAAAATTTTTTTTAAATGGCAAATTAAATTGCCATTAGAAAAAAAAAAAAAAAAAAAAAAAAAAAAAAAGATTCAATAAAAATTTATGATGAGAGAGAGAAAAAAATAATGATTAATTTATTTTACATAAGAATATGTTACAATATTAAAAAATACATGAATATGTTACAATGTATTTTCAAATTAAAATTATTTTGTTTCACCAAAGTGATCCATATCCCAAGCTTCTATACTTCCATAAACTTTTTCAAGACGATGATCTCTAGAATGTACGTCAGTTTCATACATACTGTAAAATAAAATTATTTTTTATTTTTTCAATCATAAATATATATTTATGCACTATTTTATTACACAGAAAATAAATTTTCATCAGTGTTTTTCTAAAACTCAATTAATTAAAATCAGAATAATTTTAATTATGATATTGATTTACATCTCAAAAGTTGCTTCTCCTTCCCGAGAGAAAACAAAGGTGGGAGTATTATGCAAAACATTTCTAACTCTTTATCATAATTATATGAACTACACTAATGAATTTAGAAAAATTTATTTAATAAATGCATTGACTTTTTAACTTTTATTTATAAACACAATTTTAGCACTAACAAAACATTTATTACAACTTTTAAGGTAGTATTTGTAGTCTCTTAAAAGATCTCTTTGGAATCTAAATTTGCTAACAAATAATACATATCCTACAAAAATAGTAGTATTAAACTAATAGATACAAAATATTATAGAATAGCTTAATATAAGTAAAAAAATAATTACACATTTTAATCACAAATTTAGAATGGCTGAAAATTTTCTATGTCATAACAAAAATTTTTTATGTAAATTCCTGCTAATATTGATGGGCCAGTAGGGCTTCTATAACAATAATCCTCTATGATAATCATTCAATGATAACTATCTTGAATTATTTATTGGTACCAATGGTGTCCACCACCTCAATTGGAAAACCTTCCTCAGCAATTGTAAATGCTGGGAATTCTTTAGAGTTATTATATGTGATCTAGCCCAGATGGTTTGCAGTAATACAACTTTGCAACTAATTATTTTTAAAAAGATTTACAAGGAACATTCCTACCACATACCCACAATAAGAAAAGAAAAATTAGTATACTTCATGGAAAAGTGTTAAATACCTATTCTCATTGCAAATACCTTTAATTAGATTTAAATTAAGTTAAATGACAAAGTTGACTTGATTCATTTAATTGATAAAGTTGATTTGTGGCTCACACATGGTGTAATTAGTAAGAATATTATAAAGAAAGAATGTAAATACATTTCAGTTTTAGTGTTAATGCAATTTTAGTAAAAGAATGCCAATAATCTATCAATCAGAAACACACACACACAGATATATAATATATATAAAATTCATACCTTCGTGAGCAATCTTCGCAAAAGTCTATCGACAATGGAGGCTGACACTCAGTGCAATGCCATCGTACTCCAAGTATAGGCTCTGTTTACAGTAAACACACTTCAAAGAAAAAATTTTTTGTTTAATATTCATTTTCACTATTTTAAAATCTATTTTATCCATATTTATAAAATCTATATGAAATATATTATATATATGCTAATGAGAATATATTCAATATTAAAAATATATATTTTACCCTGTATCCAATGTGAGGAACAAGACTTATTGCTTCTTCTTTTTCTCTCTTCTTCAACAATTTCTTAAGAAATATTAACTCTTGATATTCTGCAGAATTGTGCAATTCAGGAGATAGCTCTTCTTTTGTCTGTCAAAACAAAAGTTAAAATTAGGGGAAAAAACACTTCTACATTAATTTAATGCTTAATACTTGTATGCAATGGAATCCACCACTACAGTTCAGAAAAACTTCTATTTCATTGGCTGATTCTACTATTTTACTTTCTTTTACCCCACAGTTTAGCTTAAAAAAAAAAAACACAAATTTGTAACATCCACTAGTTATCAAAATTGGGATTTTCCTTTTTAATTTAGCATAATTTTTACAAAAGATTCATTTTAACTGGATTCAAACTTCATATTCATAAACTAATCACTGAATTACAGACTAAATGAATAATAATCCGATTTTATACATTTTGTGGTAATAATGAATTTCCATGATCTAGCACTACATTTATTTTTTCATGATTTTTCTTTTCAAATATATTTCATTTCTTTTATTTAAGTTGTAATATTATTCATGCAGAAATGAGTCCTTTAATTTCTTTGTTTGAATGAAGAGTATATGATATAAATTGAATTACCTAATGAAATTTTAATCAAATGTGAGTTATTAATTTCAACTTAAGCTATTGCTAATACTTATTTAAACCCAAAATTATAAAAATGAATAATTTTTAACAAGAAATATATAATTTAACAGTATTTTTTTTTAAAAATATTAAAAATGCAAGATCAAATCAATTATTAAGATGAGCTATAATTTTTCAGCACGTGTTCATAATAATAATAATTTTCATTATAAAGTTAATGATAATAAATGTGTGACATGTATAAGTTTATGATAGTAAATGAACTTATGCATACCTACAAATTGTCCAGGTGGGCATAAAAATTGAGATGTAAAATATTATCAAATATTGCTATTATGAGTAAAACATGCGATTTATTCCATTTACAAAAAATTGTCTTTCAGATCAAGAGTGATAACATTTTTAAAGCAAACATAAAAACTGGGGATAGGAATTATGGAATCAGTGAAAAATAAATAAATAAAAGGGAAAAAGTGAAGTTAACACAATGAAAAACTAATTAATAAAGATGCACAGCACAATATACCATTTGTATCAGAGGTATATGGTGCTGTGCATCTTCCAATAATTAGAATGAATTTTTGTATCAGAGAACAGTAAATTATGCAATTAAACTAAAAGGCTTACTAAACATATAACTAAAATGATAATACAATAAATCCTATAAATATGGGACTCAAAGAAGATGGATAGTCACTACATCCAGCAATCCAGCATTAACAATGAGATACCCTCCGAATCAGTAACATTTTATGTTTTACTAAACAAATAGACATTGCAGAGTCAGTTCACAACTTTTAAGTATACATATTCAGCATCCATTGATGGACGAGCACAGGACAGTTGGGTTACAGTTAAGGTATAGAAAATGATCTCATGGCATTATAGTTTCACTATTCATAGAAGACACTATCAATTGAGATTGTATCCCTGTAACAAAAATATCAGTATGTTTGGAGATAAAGAACTTCCAAACACTTTTCTGGTCCTTTGATTTTTAAAAATGTCTAGGACAACTTTAAGAGTCTTTTGCAGTAAGTTGTCAAATGCACTGAAATTTACATGATTTTAAATAACACTTTTCAACAGTAAATCCGAAAATGTTCAATTATTTTTTTATGCTTGTACATAGTTGTAGTACAGTTTACATATGTGTATGTGACAGGAAGTACCAATGGTGAATATACATCCATATCTCAATAGTCGAACCATGTAAACCCTCACAAATTTCACACCAACAGTGATGTTCACTCATAATCTGAGCTGCAATTTATATGGCAACAATATTTTTTTCTTATCATATTTTAATGAAAAATTGACAAAGTTTTCATTAAAATAGGACTTAAGAGGTTTTTCAATGCTATCAATAAGTGTGCTGATATTATTAAAATTGATTTAATGTAAGAAAAAAAATATATATTTTTTTTTTTTATGTACATAAAGCAGCAGATCATTTTGAAATAATATAAATATTGTTAGGACAAAAACTGTATAAAAACCATCACATATAAAGTTTATGCATATGAAAAATAAACTTATCTTTTAAACTTTACTCTCCTTTCAGGCGAGATATCAAACACATAATAGTTCTTTTTAATAATAAATTGAAAATGTAACAGTACTAATATATTTATTTGTGCAAATAATTGAATAAGATTGTTACTTTCTTAATTATACAAAAAATAAATAAATAAATAGCATACACTTTTCTACTTTTTGCAAAATAAATTTCTCAGAATTGATATTACATTTATTCAAAATTTTTGTTATTTTCTGCAGTGAGTATAAAGAATCCATAAAGGTTGGCATCCTTGAATAACTACAAAGTAGATTATAAAAGTAACTTGGAGTATGAGCAATGGTTTTTCTAGATATTAGTTGGTGGTTATAATAAAATTTATGATGGTAAATTAAAAAAAAAAAAAAAAAAAAAAAGATTTCTACAAATTGAAAGACAAAATGAACAGAATTTCACAAGTTGTTTGTATTGGAGAAAATCTTCAAGCTGACATCGCATGCACATGTATATAAGCACAGAAAGAAACTAAACTGTAAAACCTCTTTAAAAACATGTAAAAGAAAATCTCAGGAAAACAGAGCCTAATTGATTTTTAGTAAGTAAACATGATTATTTCACTCTATTTTTGATTGTTAACTATTATATATGTACAAAATTATTTATGATTTTTTTTAAAAAATTAAAGCTTAGATATTCTTTTTTATTTTCTTTATCTACTTTATTTAAAGTTAGGTGAACAAACCTAGTACGTTTTTGTAATAAATAGCCTCTTATCTCTTCAGTTCATTTTACAATAACGTCACCCTTCTCAAGCACATGAAAACTAAAACGACTAACATATAATTAAAAATAAGATAAAACATTTATAAAATATACTTACAAAATCATCTGTTTGCAATTCTGTTGAATCTTCTTGTTTTTCAACATCAGTTTCAGGATACCAATGCTGTAAATAAAAAGAAGTTATTGAATTATAGTCTAGAATGTGATACGATCAAATTAACCATAAGTAACATTCTATATACTTGAAAAAAAAAAAAAAAAAAAAAAAAAAGACATTTCACATTACATTTTTTCTTATTTATAAATCTTTTAAATGTGATATGTAACTTAAAATTTAAATTTAACATTTTGATGATAATTACAATATGCCCTCATGAAATTCACTATAATAACACACATTTGAATAATTTTAAATATATGTTCTACATGATTTTTGCTTTTGTATTTCAATTATTTCTCAATTTTTTATTATTTCTTGATTTTTTAGCACATTGTCATTTTTACGAAGTAGGACTTAATTTTTTTTTTACAATTAGTTGTTAGTTAGTAGAAAATAGTTTCATATTAATCTCTAGATAATTCCTTCAAAATAACTATAAATTATTTAGCATCGTTTTAATTGAATATTATAGTATACATTACTACCTGCAATGCTAGACAAAAGTTTGAAACATTTATTATGCAGAGCCTAACTATTGTTCATAATAATTACTATTTTATGTATATCTTACATAATTTTGAAAATTTGCAATGCACTTGCAAATATTACAATAAAGCAATACTAATTTTTCCTAACTTTTCTAAAAAGCTAGAGAATAACTTGATTTGTATATAAAAAAAAAAAATTAGAACAATTTATAATAAGAATATGAAATAACGCAAATACCGTAATAAGAGAAGCTAAATCAGGTATTCTTCCCAGAACAATTGTATTATCTTTTGCTAAAATGGTATAGCATTGATGCACTCTAGCTGCTATCTAGAAACCAAATTTTATATTTTAAATAAATAACGTCAAAAACAGAAAAAACATTTGATAAAAAAAATTTGAGAATTAAAATATTTGACATGTTAAAAAATAGTTACAGAGATGCCAATCTTAAATGACACTTTTTGAAAAGTGTTTTTAATAGTAAAGAAAATTTTCAGTAGTAGTTGGTAGTAGTCAATGTAGTAGTATGTAGCAATATGTAAGTGCAAGAAACCTTAAAAAAAAAAAAAAAAAAAAAAAAAAAAAAAAAAAAACTAAATTTATAACAAAAATTCAACTCATTCATTAAACCTTGTCCAACCAACTGTACTAAACGCAAAGCCAAAATAAAATGTTCTGAAATACAAAACCCTCAATCATCTTTTTCTTTTATTGAAACTATATCAAACTTCAATGGAGGAATATTTCTCCTTGAAATTAAAAGTTGGCACTACTTTATCTTTCAATTTACAAAAGAAGCAATAACTAAATTACTCTCACAGCAAGCCATGGAAACTCAACAATTAGTGAAAAAATCTCTCAAGAATTCCAATTTTCCATTAAAACCCTTTTACTTCAATTTTTATCTTCAGTTCAAGTTTTAATGAAGCAAGAAACATTTCTTAATTCCCAGGATCAGTTCTACTTCCCGGAAAATTAATCTATAGAACTGATCGACCTGATAACATGCGACAATGAGAACTTTTAATACCTGTTGATTCAACTATTCTTTTTCACATTCTCAATCTCCCCCCGCAGAAGATGAAATACAGGCCATTCCTGTTCATTTTCCACAAAAAAAAATTTTACTATAGTCAACCTTTTATTCGCCCAAAGACCATTTTACCACTGATTGTCTGGATGCATTATACCATCAATTCCCCTCTAGTTGCATCATTCTCCGTGATTTCAATCTGCATCATCCCATTCTTGGTTCAAGTTCCTCAACCAATAATTCTGAAACATTGATCAATTGAATTATCAATAATAATTTAAATAATCTAAATACCAGTTCACCAACTCATCTTAATCCATCTTCTTTGTCTCTTACTGATCTCTCCATTGCCAGCGTAAATATATACCTGAGTTTAACTTTCTTCATTCATTCATATCCTTTCAAGAGTGATCATTTACTGGTACAATTATCTTTTCAAATAAACAATGCTCAAAACACTTGCAGACATACTACTATATGGTCTAAAGTTTTTTATTTGCAGAAGCAATAGAATCTCACACAACAATTCAAGTCATACCATGATTTCTTATCCAACAATTAAAAGAATAACAAAAAGCATTACAGAACCTTAAATCAGTTAATTGCTTCCTTGGCGGAAAACATGATGTTATAAACTTTACAAAAGAAAAGAATACTTTTGTATCATGCATGCACTCAACTTTGCCCGGATCTTTCAATAGCAAACAAAAAAATTCCAGCCAGACTTCACAGATTAATTTCTGAATTTAAAAGAATATATTGGGATTCCATTTGTGCCTCTATTGGCTATAATGGGAAAATTTATAAAAGTATTAAAATCATCTCGTATGCAACATCATTTATACTAACGCTAATTTGATCATCACAGATTTGATTCAAAAGCAAACCTTCTGGTATCCTATTTCCATAAACAATCTGACCAGCAATTTATTCCCTTTGATCTTTCTGATGATTCATTTCACAATTACAATGAACCTTCACTTTCATTGAATCAAACTCTTATAATATTAATGCTCATAATACTTCTCCAGGCTGCAACAGTATTACAACCAAATTAATTGAAATTCTTCTGATCAGTATCTCCATCAATTTCTTAAATCAGTATCTTCATCTTTCAAATTTTTTTTTTCATTTCATACAAAATCATGTTCTCAACACGAGATGCTCATATATGACAGACTATTATGCCTTTACGAATTTTGATCTTTTTTAGTTTTTGATTATAATTTATAATTCATCGTCCCAGTGTCGCTCTCTTTCTTTTTTAGATAATTAAATTATTTTTTTTAATGGCTTTTGACTCTCAGGTAATAATCCACAAGAGTAGTTCAATGCACAAATCATCCACACGAGATGTTCACATATGACAGACTATCATGCCTTTAAGAATTTTGATCTTTGTTAGTTTTTGATTATAATTTATCATCCCAGTGTCTCTCTCTTTCTTTTTAGATAAATTAAGATAAAGTAATGTATGTGAGTATAAATCTCAAAACACCCTATTCAAGTCAAGTTTAAATCTCATAGATATGTTTATTTTTTATGAAACCTGCCACTATTTTTTTTTAAAATCACAGCGTTTTTTATTTTCCGTAATAGCTAAAAAAATCTATTACTTGTTAACGTTTTCTGCAATTATTATAGTCACAAAATGAAACTCAAAAGTAATATTTAATAAAATTTAGTTACACTTCAATAACAAAAACTATAATTAAAATAATTTAATAAATACATTTCAATAAAATGCAATTTAATTACAGTTAGAAATGAGTACTGAAATAAAGAAATACCTAACAGGAAAGATGTACCAAATGAAAGAATAAGAAAAATCAATAATATATCTTATACAAATAAATAAATATGTTACATGAAAAATTTAGTATTATCAATCAACAAACATAAGCAAAAAAAAAAAAAAAAAAAAAAAAATGTAACCTATATGGGAATATTATATATACATATTGATAGACAATAACAAATTTTTTAAAGTATCTTGAAGAAGAAAATCGAATAATTTAAAGCAAGTTACATATCATTTCCAAATAAAATGTTTTAATAAGACCACATACACACATGCAGCAATATAACTAACTAAGCAAGTAGATCGCCAGAGTGAAATAAATTATATGATACACATCTAATACAGAATTTCTTTATAACATAAAATTATATATATTTGATTAAAGTAGAGTTCTCGAGAATGGATAACTATTATCAATTTTAATAACGATACTTATTAACCCTTGCAGATAAAACTATTTGCCTATCAATGTTTCTTCCTTTTGATTTTTTGAAGGTAATTAATTATTTTTCATTCTGGGTTTCAAGCATAATTTTTTTATATTTTATTTCCATTCAATTGTTATATAGACTATTTTTCTTAGTCATATTGTAGAGTGTTTTTTTACATTAATGTGTGAGCTTTTTGAAGCATATTTGGGACAATTTTGAAAGGATGTTTAGGGGCAAAGACATATCTAAAGCATAACTTGAACAAAAATAATTATATAAGACACAAATGTAAAAACAAAATACCATAATTTCTACATTACAATCTGCAGGGGTTTGTAAAAAACTAAGACACCCATAAAAATATTCATCTTTATATTATTAAGTTATTGGAAAATATGAATGTATGATATGAATGTTATTTTTACATTTAGAATAAGCTAGTTTAAAATAAGTAAGTTTTTCAATATATTTATTTTATTACATTCTTGATTAAGTTGTTTTGATTTCATTAATCTTTGCTTTTGGAGATTTTAAAATTAATTTCTTTGAACGTAATATCTTCAATATGACATTCAAGCAATGTTTAAAATGATTTACATACCTCAAAAGAAGTTCTGGTTCCTAAGCCATTTGCAACTTTTTCCCATCTATTTGATTCAAATTCTTCTGGTGGAAACTCTACCAACAATTTTTTAAGTTTTTTTTGTTCCTCATCAGTCCATGGAAAATTGATTGTAGCATTTTTAATTCCATTTACCAACTTAGCTCTTGCTTCTACATGAAAAGAAGCATCAAAATAAATAGGTTAACAGAAAAAAAAAAAAAAACCTATGAAATAAATAAAAGAACAATTATATTAAAATCTCCAAAATAGTAAAGCTTTTATCATGTAAGTCAATCAATAAAAAATTAGCATTTTTTTCTTACAAAACATATATAATAACAGAAAGTAGAATTTCTTAATTAGAAATATTATAAAAGTAAATGTTTTTAATTTGTCAATGCATTAATTTTTTTCAGGTTTTCAAATAAATTAAAATTTCTCCGAAATATTTTTTAATAACTACGACCTTTTCTTAACAATGAATAAATTAATCTAGGGATTTATGATTATATATCATGCACTTCAACAGTAAAGCAAATTTATAATTCAAATATTATGTGTTGCAATTATTTAATACATAATTATAAACTTCATAATTTATTTATAAAAATGTACTCTAAAAAATAAGCACACTGATTTTTCATAATTAAAGATAGATATTTATATTTTCGATATATCCATATTAACAACAACAATTGCTATTCAAAGCAAGTGAAGCCTTGAAAATAAAAAATAATTGTCAGTTAGTAAACAGAAATGTCTACAGCAATTGCTTAAAAGGAGGAACACAATTATTTAATATGTAGAATTAAGTTAAAAGAATTCATTGAGTAAAAAATATCATAAATGACCTTATAAGTATAAAAAATAATTTCAAGAAAAAAATATTATACATTGATTGATAAAATCAGAGTAGCAACATTTTGCAAATTCAATCTCTTAGACAGGGTGGTTATATTAAAATGACTCTATTCAGACCCCCTCTACAGCCCGTTTTGCCTAACGGATTTTGATGAAACTTGTTATATACGGTATATGGACCATGGGGGAAAGGATTTCTGCAATAAAAAAATAGTTCAAATTTTGATCACCAGGGGCAATTTTCAAAAAATTTCTTGTGCAAATTTGTTAAACCTATAAAGAGAATTGCAGGCAAAGCCAGAAAATCCATCTGCGTGCCTTTGCCATTGTTAATCATGCTCTTACAGAAGAAAGATCGAGCTTTATTGGTAAAACAGTTTTATCAGAAAGATAGCAATAGCGTCACTGCACTTCATGAATATTGTCGTTTAAAGGGATTGCCCACGTCGAATCGAAGAATGGTTTGAAGAAGATGGTTATGAAATTTGAAGAGATTGGAGACTTAGGTGTGCTACTAGGAAGAGGGCGAAAACGAGTTGCGAATGAAACTATCGAAGGAGTCGCTACTGCTGTGGTTGAAAGAGCCTCCACTTCCAGCTATTCTTCAGCAAGTGTTCGATTGGTGTCACGTGAGTTGCCGATTTCGTGGACAAGAAAAATTCTGCGATCCATTTTAAAAATGGCATCCGTATAAGATCCATGTGGTGCAAATGTGAAAACCTCAACATCACTAAATACGCTATGAATTTGCTTGCCGATAATGGAAGTTGATGACGCATGGCCTTGATAGGGCTTAGATAGAGCTGCGCATAATCAAAATTGCCGCATATTTAGAGCTTCATCTCCTAATGTTTTGCACCAACTACCATTGCATTATGATTACGTGACTAAATGGTGTGGATTTACTGCTAATTTTATCCTCGGACCGCTTTTCTTTGAAACTCCTACTCCTCAAGGTCCTAAAACGTGCTCTGTCACGAGTGCACGGTACAGTGAATTCTTCGACAACAGATCATTCCTACTTTACAAGAACGGCAATGTTTGCAGACCACTGTTTTCATGCAAGATGAAGCAACTCCTCACATTGGGCACCAAGTCAAAGAACTGCTTCATGCTAACTTTGGCGAGAATCGTGTAATATCCAGAGCTTTTTCGGATGTCTGGTCTCCTCGTTCACTCGACTTAAATCCTTGTGATTTCCGCTTGTGGCAATTCCTAAAAGATTGTGTTTATGGAGGAAGAATGTGGATTTTACCTGAGTTGAAATCCAGCATTACACGCCATGTTGCTGAAATTCCTTGAGATTTTCTTTTCCTCTACTATTAAACATGCTATAATGCGCTTTCAACACGTAATTGATGCGAATGGAACACACGTTGAGGTTTTGACAAATTGTTTGTCCTTCTTTAGGGTCCACAATTTCCCTGATGGTCAAAATTTGAACTATTTTTTTTTTATTGAGGAAATCTTTTCTCCATGGTTTATATACCGTACATACGAAATTTCATCAAAATCCGTTACTTAGAACAGGTTCTAGAGGGTTCTGAATAGGGTCACTTTAATTATAACCAACCTGTAAATTGAGAACAAAAGCACGATAGAAAAATGTAAATTAGAGCTATTTTTATATACTTAAAAAAAAAAAAAAATAATAATAATAATAAAAAAAAAAAAAAATGTTTATTAATGATTTTTATGTCTGCTGTCAAACAATTACATAGGAAGAAAGAGTATGCTGACAAAGATGACCTTAAAAATTCTTCAATATCTGAATAATAATAATAATTAAGGAAAAACTGTTTTCCTCTTATTTTTAAATATGAAAAAGCTGATTCACAAAGTTATGAAGATACATGAGGATAAAAATAGATCATTTCTCTAATGTTATATAAATATAGTTTTTGTAATATTCATGATTCTTTTTTTTTTTTTTTTTTTTTTTAAACATTTAAAACTAGAGCAGATTGTGTAATTACAATCCTATGTATCATGATTATGGTGAAATTAATTATGTACGATACTTATCATAATTACTTATATAATTTATTAATTGCAATTTACTAAAAACTTATTTAGTTTACATATGAATTGTAAGCAACTAATTGTCTACATCACGATGACTTATATGGCAGAAAATAAAAGTTATAAATTTTCTTACAAATTAATCAAATAAATTATATGATTATAATTTATCATAGTTTTTATCAGATAAATTATTTAGTCATTACAAAATGTGATATGCAAAGGCATTTATGCCATATTATTTTTAAAACTAAGCAAGTTGATTAAAACTAACCAAAACTTGTTAAAAAACAGTTTACCTTAAATATTTATTACAGCTTAAATTAACAGAATTTTATTGAATGTTATATATCAAGACGTATAGAGTTACAAATTTTTATAAATCTTCATAAATTTACACACAAGGTAAAAAAATTGCATTTTTTTCTTTTTTAATGCATTTAAAATTTTCGGTTAAAACATTTTTAAAATTATTTATGCCAAAAATTGCATTTGCCTTTAAATTGGTTTTATTAAACCAAGTAGGGTTTTTGCTTCCTTGCTATATAAATTTATACACCTAGGAAAACATAATGATATTCATATCTTCATTATAAATAGGGCATATTTAATTTGCACAACAAAAATTAATGTTCTTAATTAAAATAAAAACTACTGGTAACATATTGTATGTTAAGATTTAGAAGTAACATTTTTTACTTTTCATAAAAGGTATAGTATATTTGTATGGAGAAGCAAAACATCAAAAGGAGATTTTGGTTTCAAGATCGATTTTTGCCATCGGTAATATTTAAATTTTAAGGTTGTGTTGGTAATTTTATTGCTGAATATTTAATTGTTTGCATGGATGTGTAGAACAGTTAGTAGCTATCAAACTTAATGAGAAAATATACTTTTCTTAATTTAGAAATAAACTTTTAATCACAAAAATTAAATAAATAGGAAATATTCAAGTTCACAGTATTACTATAAATCTTTACTTTTTTTAAAAGAAAAAAATTAACATATTAATTTGTTATCGTTACTAAAATATTCTCAAAGTTCAAAAGTATTCAGAATGGATTCTTAAGTATTCAAGAAATATATGTGGATTTAATCTGCAAAAAAATTAAACAACCTTAAATATTAAGATAAAGTGAAAAATACATTTATAAAATTTTAATGAAACAAAACTAACTATTTTGAGCATTGTTATGAACCATTTGTTTAACTTGCCGCATTTGCCTTCTAGCAAAAAGAACTGGATCTTCATTCACAGCATATTTTTGCCAATCTACAATTGGCAAAGGATGGACTCTTAAGGGAGTTGGAAAATTCATTTTTTCTTTTCTTCTAAGACGGTCAAGGAATTCATCAGGATTAGACAAAGCTTCATCTTTCATTTTACGAAGCTGCTCAATATCTTTTACTGTCTGTGCTATCTGGGCTTCTAATACAACACTTGCCTAAAATATCCATTATATTACTTAAAATATTCTAAATATATACCTTAAAGAAATCAAAATATTTTAATTGAAACACCCTAAACTATACATATCTTTTAAAATATGGATATTTAAATTAAACCTTTTACAATAATATATACATTTTAACTACTTATTCTACAAACACACATCTTACATACTGTCATCTTTTACTCTGGATTGATTAAAATCAATAATCAGCATTAATAAATAAAAATCTGAAATTTATTTAAGAACTAGGCATATGAAAATTGCATTACAAGGGTTTTTAAAAATTTCTTGCAAAAATGCTTTATGATAGTATGTACAACTGCACTATGCTTACTTTCCCGTATAACTGTTTCACATTTCTGTATTGTATGGAAGAAAACTGACTAACTCTAGATAGGTAAGTAAGTTTTTAATAGTTCAAAAAGAGCCAAGCAAATTGTTTATTAAGAACCACTGTAATTATACCAAGTAGCTCAACACAAATAAAATAACATTATTTGTTTGACCATTATTCAAAAAATTTATAAGAAAACTAGTCTGATATAGTTAAAGAAAAAAATATACAAACTTAAATTTAAGCTTTAAGACTAACACAATTAATAAATAAAATGAGATTGATATGTAAAATATCTCTTGGTAAGCTAGATATGATGATTCATCTAGAACATTCAGTAAAAATTTCAGCTTCTTTTCATTCGTGATTATTACTATTTTCTTAATGCTAAATATTTTACACTTATATAAGTAAAAGTAATTTAAAGGATAAATAAAAAAATATGCATATAGTGATGAAAGATTTTGAAATGATTTTTTTCACATAAATATCATAACTTTACAAACTGTATATTGACTAGCAAATGTATATAATAATGCAGCAATTATAGAATTATTTTAGGATTAAGCCTTTTTTTTGACATTTAATTTAAAGGGCAATTTCATATCTCTCTATATGCCACAAATATTTTTAGCATAATTAAAAACAACAAGTTGAAAAATGCAAGCTGAAGATATTAATACAAATTTACGTTATATAATAATTGAACAAAGAATAATTAATTATATTGGCATATATTACAAATTTTTCGTATAGCATATAAACATTATTTGCATTCCAACTCACTTGTAAAACATTTTTGTAATCATTATTGCCTTTCAGAGCTAATTGTTCAGACTCAAAACAAAATTCTCCAATAGAATCATAATCAATTTCAGGGGGTTTGTTGGCAGGATCATTTAATACATCAATCATTTCCTCATCAGAGTGTGTTTCTTGCTCAGTAAAAATAAATCCTTCATTTTGAAAAGGTGCATCATTAATAGTTTCGACATCAATGAAATCCTCTTGTTCACTTTCGTAATGAGAATTTTCCATAATGCTATAGAGTTCAACATTAAAGAAAGGGGATTCACTGATATAAAACACCCATGCGACAAAAGGTACACAGTTTCACGCCAAATGAACTACCGCCGATTAATTTCTTACAAAATTCTCAGCTTTTTTGTTTATTTTCAATGTAGTCCAATAGGTACATCATTTTTGAGAGAAGAGGCCTGTTTGTATTTTTCCCCCAACAAAATCTGAAGTTTTCCCCCTAAATTTTTCCCTTTTGGCAAATGAATGTAGCTAAAAGAGAGGCTCAAGCGCTTGTTTGTATCTTTTCCCCTGCCGAATCTGAGGTTTTCACCAAATTTTCTCTGCTTTGGTGCAAGAGGCTGTAGAAGAATGCTATAACGGCTTGAAGAATGTTATGATGTTTATTCTTCAGGGTGTCGCTATGTCTATAGTTTCTTTTGTTTGCTATAATATTTTTGCTGATTTTATTTTAACTTGTAGCAGATATAACAAAGAGATAATAAAAGTATAAAAAATAAATTTTTATTAATGAATGCATATTAAAAACATTAATAAATTTATTTCATGTTAAAAAGTACTTTAAAAATAAACTTTCATTTTTAACGCTAAAAATGATGCTTAGTATGGATTTTCTCTGTTTAAATTAACCTATTGCATGTAAATTATAAATCGTTTTGTGAGGGGGGACGACGACAATAATTAGATTTTTGTAAGAAGTTTTCGCTTAGAAAATTAAAAAAATTACTAATAGATGGCACTACCAGAAAATATACAAAAAAGAAGGTTTCAGAATAGGAAAGTACAAAAGCTGTCTTGATCCCCTCAGTTGAAACTATAGCAGAATTCTTCTTCAGGGTATGGCTGAGCGATTACTTTCCTTTGTGATCTGTAATAATTTCATTGATTTTTGTTTTTATTTGCAGTAGATCTAAACAAAAAAGGGATAATTACCAAGAAATAATAAAAGTATAAAAAAATTAGATTTTTATTATTAACACAAATTAAAAACATTCACAAATTAATTTTATGTAAAAAAAAGTTCTTAAAAATGTGCTTTCATTTTTAATTCTAAATTAATGTATATTATCGATTTTCTCAAATAAACCATAAAAAAATTTAAAGACGAGAACATAAGTCCTAGCAACGATTCGAACTTGGGTTACAGCAGCCACAGTTCTACGTACTAACCACTATACCAAAACAACCTACGATGCAACTATACAAAGTAATTATTTAGCATTTCATAATACTATACAAATAAAACTTTTGTAATAGATTAAAACAGAAGAACTATTGCGATTTAAATGCTGCAACAATGCTGATTTCAAATGATCTATTGACGTCTGATTTTTGCCATTTACGGTATGATGACAGTTTTGTCTTTTCATGCGATCACAGGATGATGACTGGAGTACGGCTGTGATAAGAAAGGATGTACACAATCAATTCTAAGATATGAGAACAGGAATATAAAGATGGAGGAGTATAAATAGATTTGATTCAAAGTTTCGAAATTGCAATAGGATGTAGAGGCCACATCAGTGTCCGTAGCTGAGTGACGTAAGTTGGTGTCGGCGATGTTGGAGACAACTTTTCTGAGCAGAGGATATCTGACAGCAGCCTTAAAGTGGTGCCATAGATTAGCTCAGAGCAAGTCACTTGGATATCGTCATTGACTCCCTAAAAGTATGAGGGGCAATGATTCCGTCCATCGAGAGTTCTCCCGCGCTTTGATGGCATTTTTAGTTGGCTGTGGAAGCTCTTGATTAGTCCTTTGGACTAGGGTCAATAAGAGACAGAACGAATGCGATGAGATCTGAAAATATTAATAAGTTTGTGGCGGCTTTGTAAAGGATGCGTAGTGTTATTAAAATCCATACGGGGAAAAAAAAAAAAAAAAAAAAAAAGACGATAATCAATTTTCACATTTACAACATCTTTATTTCATTTTTAACGCCAACTACGTTCTGTTTTCATTCTAGCGAGAAAATTCCCTTTTTAACAGTGAAAGTAGAAGTTGTTAAATTTTACTCCATTTTCCATCAACAGGTGTCGCTATATCACTCCCCTACCATTAACAAAGTTACGTTACTTTGAAAATGGTAGAAGAATTAATATATCTACACAAATAACAGCGATCCAATACACACTGATACAAATTTAAATTGCACAAAATAATTACAAATACAATTACATATAAACATTTACATACAATAAATCAAGTAAATTTTTAAAATGGACATGGACGAATTTTAATTTTGAAGAAAAGTCAATAATGGCATTGAAACGAACAGGAAGTTTTACTTGTCTTCCACAACGTGTTGTTGTGTTTGGTTGTGCAACTTGCTGACTTGGTATAATTGTTTGCTCACTCGGCACAGATGTATGATTATTTGATGACGTTGGATTCAGAAGTTCATTAGGTTGTAACACATATGCCGGTTTTAATCTATCCACGGAAATATTAACTTGTTTATTTTTAATTGATAGAAGAAAGTTTTACGGGGATCTTTGCAATACCAAATACGGTCCTGCATATGGGGTTCTAAAGGTTTTTAACTCTGTCAATTCGCAGAAACACATATGAACATGTGTACAAATCTTTTGGAATAAAGATCTTTTGTTTACATTTGTTTTTGGATTGGTATGGTTTTAAGTCGGCCATCTGTTTTCGAAGATTACTTACGAAATTATCATCAGATATTGGCAATCTGAATTCTTCAAGGAATTCGCCTGGTAGTTTAAGAGTTTTGCCATAAACCATTTCAGCTATTGTACTTACAGTCCTCATGTAGAGCAGCTCGCAAACCCATAAGAACCGTTGGTAATGTGTCCGTCCAACGAACGTTGTTATGACATCTAATAGCTGTTTTCAAGGTACGGTGAAGACGTTCAAATTTTCCATTACTCTGAGGATAGTAAGAAGACGTATGGTTTACTTTAACACCACATAGCGCAGCTAAACTTCGAAATAGCTCTAAAATAAATTGAGTGCCTCTGTCAGTAATAACACAAGTAGGTGCACCAAATCGGGTAATCCAAAGCTCATAAAAAGCTTTTGCTATACTTTCTGCAGTGATATTTGATAACAGTACCACTTCCATTTATGAGGTAAACCGATCAATACACGTCAAGCAGTATGTGTATCTATTAGAAGGTGAATAAGGTCCAATTAAATCTATATGAACGACACTAAATCTCTCATCTGGTGCTTGAAATTGAGAATATTTTGATTTTGTATGTTTAGTTATTTTATTTTTCTGACAGTTGATGCAAGTTTGAGTCCACTGTTTAACATTTTTTTTTTCATATTTGGCCAAATGAATCTTTTAGTAATTTCTTTTACAGTAGTTCGAATTCCAGAATGAGCTAAACTGTGAATTGTATTAAATATTTTCATTCGAAAATTTTTGGTATGAATGGTCTGATACTGGAAGTAGAGGTATCACAATACAAGAGCTTTCCTGATGGCAATTGGTGCTCTTTAAAATGTAATGATTTGGAATGTAATTTCAATTGTTGCAGTTCATCATCATTAATTTGTGCATCTGCTATCAAGTCATAATCGACAATAGGTGAAACGATGTCCTCAATTCTAGACAGTCTGTCTGCTGCCACATTGTTTCAACCACTGATATGGTATAGGTTAGTAGAGAATTGTGAAATATATTGTAGGTGTCTTAGTTGTCTTAGTTGTCTGAGTATGCTTTATCATTGTTTTGCTTAAAAGCGAATGTTAACGGCTTATGATCAGTATAAATATCGAAATCTCGACTTTCAAGTAAATGCTTAAAATGTTTAATGGATAAATATATACCCAAAAGTTCGCGGTCGTAAACGTTGTAGTTTTTCTGAGCATCATTAAGTTTTTTAGAAAAAAATGCAATTGGCTTCCATCCATTTGGTTCTTTTTGTTGAATAACTGATCCAATAGCCCAATCAGATGCATCTGTGAGAAGTGCCAGAGGGTAATCCGAGTTGGGATATGACATTAACGCTATTTGAGCAACATCTTGTTTGCATTTTCAAAACTTTGTCTGGTTTCATCGGTCCATGGTATTTTGCGTCAATCTTTTTTTTTGTAGATCCTTTCAAAAGTTCATGTAGAGGGCTTGAGTTTTTGCGGCATTTTTTATATAATTACGATAAAAATTGATCATTCGTAAGAAGGAACGTAATTCGTGCATAGTTTCTGGCAATGGATATTCTATGATAGCTTTGATTTTTTGAGGTTGAGGTTGTGAGCCTTCCGCAAATATTTAATAGCCTAAAAAATCTATTACAGGTACTCCCAAAACTGATTTGTTAATATTAATCCGTAAACCATATTTATCAAAACGCTGGAAAACTATTTTAAGATGTGAACGATGTTCTTCCTCGCAAGAAGAGGCGAGCAACACATCATATAAGTATGGAAACGCAAAGTCTACACCATAAAGAACTTCATTTATAAACCTTTGAAATGTTGCAGGGGCATTTTTGAGACCAAAACTTATCACATTGAATTGATAAAGTCCAAAAGGTGTGATGATGGCAGTTTTTGCCTTATCTTCATCTGCTACAGGAATGTGATAATAGGCTTTAGTAATGTCAATTTTAGAAAATATAGTTTTATTAGTTAAAATATGTTGAAAATCCAGGATTCGAGGTATGTTATATCAATCAGGTATAGTTAAATCATTCAATCTTCTATAATGACCACACGGACGAAAAGAATCATCTTTCTTTGTTACTATATGTAAGGGACTTGCCCATTCTGAACTAGATGGACTAATGATGTTATTGTCCAGCATATATTTAAATTCTCTTTAGCTATTTCCAACCGTTTTGGATCTAATTGTCTTGCTTTACAATTTATACGTTGTCCTTTTGTTATAATATGATGTTTTTACATTATGTTTAACATTTGAATTAAGAAAATTTGGTTTTGTTATATTGGGATACATAGAAAATAAATCAGAATATTTACATAAGCTGCTCGTTGTATTTACACTTTCATTAATTGAGATGGGTGCAATGTCACCATAAACTGCAAGGTTAGTTACACCATCAATTAACCTTTTATGCTTTATATCAATTAATAAATTGAACTTATTTAAAAAATCTGCACCAAGTATAGGTTTACTAATTTTGGCCACAATAAACGGGAATTGAAATTCTTGGCGCAAACCCAGATCAAGATTTAAAATTTCTGTACCAAAAGTATCGATTACCGTATTATTTGTAGCATATAATTTATAGTCACTTATAAAATTGTGTTTAGAAGTATAAGGAATAAGACTTACAAACGCTCCACTGTCAACCAGAAAGCGTAAACCCATTTTTTTTGTCGTTGACAAATAGACGGAATTGACGGCAATGTGTTGTATTTTCAGCAGCAGAGTCTGCCGCTAATTCTGTTGTTGATTCTGATTTTCCGAAGGATTATTTTTCCATGCACATGGAGCTTTGCACTTATCAGGAAAACATTTTTCCCGAAAACGAAAATGGTAATAACAGTATTTGCCAGTAGGATTGTAAGAGCGATTGCGAGACTAACTTCGATGAGAAGAAGAGTATCGACCTCTATTTCTTGGTTGGGAACGAGAGTTCCTTGTGACACTCAGTTTATCAAGTTTATTATCCAAAGATGCAATTTGTTGTCGTAACTCAGTTATGGCATCTGATCCTGATGAAACAGTATTGCTTACGCAGTAAAGCTCTTGTTTTGGTTGCATTTCAAGAATACAAGCCGCCATTAATGAGAGTTTCTCAATTCCTTCATCACTAACTAGTAAAATATTCCGCACAGATTGAATTTTGAATTTTGATTGAATTTTGTATCCTCGGCTGTTATTCCACAAATTGAAAACTGTGCTTCAACTTGAAAGAACCATATTTCTGGTTTTTCTGCCCAAAAAGGAGGTATTTTGGCACTTACCCGTGTTACTTCATCTTTTTTCGCCGATCCATTAGTTGTAGTCATTTTGTAAATAATTCACTGTTTGCAAATAATTCACGGGTCACCAAGAATGTGGCGGCTTTGTAAAGGTTGCGTAGTGTTATTAAAATCTATACGGAAAAAGAAGACGGTAATCAATTTTCACATTTACAACATCTTTATTCCATTTCTAACGCCAACTAAGTTCTGTTTCCATTCTAGCGGAAAATTCCCTTGTTAACTGTGAAAGTAGAAGTTGTTAAATTTTTACTCCCTTTTCCATCAATAGGTGTCGCTACAAGTTCTCTAAAAAATGAGATTCAAAGTTTCTACCTTGATCGGTAGTGATTCTCGAAGGCAATTAAATCAGGAAATCCATTCACTAAATAAAAGCTCGACAACTCATTTGATCGTTTCAGCCGGGATGTCATACACAGGAACGACTTCAGGCCAGTGCTTGAAGCGATCAATGATAGTCATACAGTACTGGCAGCATTCAGACTATGGCAGTTGGCCAATGGAATGATACGGGATATGGATATGGGAAAATTTGGCATCAGGTAGTAAAAATGCCAAAAAAGGTGATTTTGTGTGACGATGTGCTTTAAATGTTGACATTGCTCAAAAGCCCGCACAGAATTCCGTACGTAAGTATGCATGTTGTGCTAAATGTAGCGTTTGCGTATTAATTTTGAATTAGCCGAAATGCCGGACTGAGAAATATTGTGTATGTTTTGAAAAATGATCTGTCTAAAGGAAGATGGGATGAAGGGATGAACATTATTAGTGATGTTACAGCAAAAGCTAAATATCTTCAAGGAAAATAATGTTTAGTGAGCTTCAAGTAAGAAGAATTTGAATTTAATAGATTTTGCAGTTCATCGTTGTCTAGTTATGCATAGACTAATTGTTTGGAATCCAGAATAGGTAGTCGAGAAATAGTTTCTATTGCAATACGTGAAAGTTATCAATATAACATTTTCAGACCCTTTGACATAATGGATATCTCTTGAAAACTAAGAGTGTAATCAAGGTGTAAGAATTGTCTGGGGAAGCACTTTTCAGTTTTTTGCTTAAAAGAAATGAAAAATGTTAGTTGCTTCTGATCAATAAATATCGTGAATTTACGGTCTTCTAACATGTGGCGAAATTTTTGATAGATTCATACATTGCTAAAAGTTTTTGGTTTTTGGTCATATGTCCACCATTTCATTTGGCTTTCATTTAATTTTCAAAACAGAAATGCTATCGGTTTATGAATGTCGTCTATAAAAACATAAGGGGGGGTGCGTCTGCTCAACGTAAAAAAAGCAATAGAAGGACAGCATTATCAATGAATGAAAAATATAGTGATTTTAATAAGGAATGTTCTTCCCATTGGCCTTTATAACTTCAAATATTCTGTTTGGAAGTGAATTGTATAGAGATTGAACTTCTGTTTGACAAAAATTGTCCCACGAGTCATTCAATTCTTCTCGGAGCTGAGTTAGCGAATCAAATTGCCTTCCATCAGCATAAACTCGACGAAATAGCATTGCCCAGATGTTTTCCACTGTATTAAGGTCCGGACTTTGATGGCTGGCCATGGTAAAAACATCCACATTATTTGTTTGGAAGGAACCAATTTTTTTTTGACTCCAGTCGCATAAACCGGTGTGAATGGAAGCTCCGTCTTGCTGAAAATGGAAGTCTTCCACTCTTCACCCCCAAGTCAGAGCCATAAGGAAGAAGCTCGAATTCAGCACTTGAATGTAGTCTGTATGTTTTTGCCTACCATTTAAGAAAACCAGACTTGTCCTTCCTCCGAATCCAACAGCCAACCAAACCATTAAACTTCCTCCTCCCATTTGTCGTGTTGAATAGTATTCGTCTTCATTCTCCAGACAATGCCAGTAGTGCTGATATCCGTCTGGACCGTCTAAGTTAAATTTCTTTTCATCGGAAAATATCACAGAAGTTCATTCTGTAATCCAGGACATGTGCTCCTTAGCCCACGCTAAACGGTTATCAATGTGAGCTTGTGTCCACTTAGGATGATGTTTCCGTTTTTTGAAATGAATTTTTTAGATCTTTTAATATAGTTGTAAACTGTTTGTTTCGTCACATGATTAAGTCCTGCTTGATTTCTTGCCTTTGAAACACTTCCTTTGTTCTTCTTAAGCACACGAACAAGTTTTCTTTCATCACGTGGTGTTAACTTTTTTCGGTCTACCAGTCTTCTTTTTCTATCTATTTTTATAAGGATTTCTGATAAAGTTTGAAACTGTATTGGGGTTCACCTGCAACAATAGAGCAATCTCTCTGACACTTTACGATCATTTTGATATGCGGAAATTTGGCCTTTTGAAAATCGTTCAAAGGTATTCCTTTAGCCATTTCTGACAACGGAGAAACGGCGTAACTTTTAAACAAATTAGATTTTTTTGACTGAAAAGAATAAAACGAAGTACACAATCACTATTTAACTAAAGAACAACTCACTAAATTAAATATGGTTGCAAGTGCCCTTCTACTTTTACGCATCAGAAATTATATATACTAATTTTGTTATTAATATTAGTGGTAGATGTTTAATTTTTGCCTAAAATGAAAAAAAAAAGGGTCATTAAACTAAATCTGCATAAATATCTGGTAGTTAGGAGAAAATAAGAGATATTAATTGGCAAAAAAAACACTGTCCTTCTATTTTTTTTACGCAGTGCATTATTTTATTATTAAATATTAATTTAGAATTGCGGCAACTTGTATAAGTTATATTTGTATTAATGCATTATCCGAATTTTACAGTTACTTAGATAAGGTTAAATGAAAGACTTATTGCAAACTTAAATTTGTAAAAATAATAAATTCACTTTTGTTTATATTTAAAATTATGAATTTGTTTATGAATTATTTCATGTGAGTGTGTTTCCTTTTCCAATTTTATAAGTCTCTGAAAGCATGCGAACTTGTTGGTTTAAAATGTGGTATGGGTTATTGCGGTTATACATAATGGTTATCGTGTGTGTTAAGTAAACGGTGTAGCTAGTTGTTTTTCTTTCTTTCGACTTTAAAGCGATTTGTTTCCAGAATCAGGTTTTTGTTTTAAATTTAGGTTAAAAGTAAATAAGCAACACCACACCTGCACATGGAGGGGTAGTGATGGAGAGAAATTTAGATAAAATCCGAGTGTATGCATCAGTTGGAGGAAAGCGTTTAGAAAATATACACGCGAAACATTGAATTTACTAAAACATTTAATTCGTAATAGCATCAATTAATATACCTTGTTTTAAGTCTGATTTTAGATTGAAGTAATGCAAAAATCAACTCCTATAATGGCATTGGGAATATCACAAATAAAAAACGGAACTGTAAAATTTTCCCTTAAATTTAGATCTAGTGAGAGTAATTTCTGGTAGAATACTTGAATGGAAGAACAGTCTGCAAATGTAAATATCTGAATAGGCGTTTGTCGTTTTTGTAATCGTTTAGCTGGTATTAAGCCAATATCAATTAAAAAGTTAATATTAGATATTTTATCCTTAATGAAACAGTGACGTGAAATATTAGGCAGGTGGTATGTCGCCGCTACTCCTGCCTCTCCGTGTTTACCTGAAACGAACAAGGCGGAGAGTATTTGTTGGGGTTGTTTTAAAATTTTTGGTGATACCAGCAATATTCAGAATTCGGTGAATTTGTTCGTGTGTGATGTCATGTTCTCGAAAAAGTTCGATTTGCTGAAGGGCTGAAGGCTGAAGAATATATATATAGGCTTCGTTGTTTGTGATAAAATTGTAATTTGTTAATGCATTTGTGAGGTTTTTCGATTTCAGATAACAATTTTGGAGTGTCGGGCTTCGAACCTGTAGTGACAGATAACGCAGCAATTGGCATCGGATTCACTTCCAAAACCCTATCTGCCATTTCTGCTGCTTTCGGAAGTGTAAGCCGAGAAATTGAAGCAAGAATAGATTACCCCAATGTGGGTAATTGCTGTAGAAATAATTCTAATAGGAATTCATCGGCAACGTTATGAGATTCCCAGCGGCGTTGCATACTACGTAAAAGTTCCGAGGGTTTTCTGTCACCTAAAATTTCACAAGACAGTAATTTTCGAATTTCTTGAGGAGAAAGATTCGATCGAACATTTTATAAGTGCGTTTTTACAGTGTAAGGATCGTTGGTATCCGAATACACAAAAATATCACGAACTGCAACTGCCGCTTCTGGTAGCAAATGAACTACACAATAGTTAAATTTTGCGCGATTATCTGTCATTGCTTTTGGAACACCAAGTTCAAATGTATATTCACACTTAATAAACCACAAAGCGAGATCATAACAATTATAAGGAGGTATTTTTACAGCCTAGTTCATTGAATACCGTCTCAAAGGAAATTTGGAAATTTAACTCCGTAATGAAGAGAAGTAGATAAAAAAAATTGTCAAACAGAAAATTGTAAACCATCATTGAAATATGCTAGAATCAATATCGTGAAAATAAACAAATTAAGTTAGGACACACATTCGTAAATCAAAGTAAATACAATAGAACCTCTTTAATCGAACCTCGTTAAGTCGAAAATTTCCACAACTCGAAAAAAGTTTTTTGTTCCCTTCCTTCAAGCCCGAAAACCTCCATTACTCGAAATTTCAATCCTCTATAAGTCGAAATAATTAGTCAATCCCCACAAGCCATTTTGGTGTATATTTTCCCTCCGTAACTCTCTCACACTCCGTAAAAAAAAAAAAAAAAAAAATTGGTTCTCTGTATCTCGAACATTAGCAATGTTTGATTTTAAATCTTTTTACAACCTTTACAACTCGATCATTTGAAACTAATTACCTCTATAGCTCAAAGAAAAATAAGTTACCGACTTTAAGGATATGCCGACAATGCACGTCATTGTTCCTTAGAAAACAATGTATGAGTATATAGTAAATAGAATAACCAATTCTATGAAATAGCAACTCAGAAAAAAAGAATTTTCTGCTCTATATAACTTAGCTAATGCTATAGATAGAGAAGATCGAATTGTTTAAAGCAAAAAAAAAAAAAAAAAATAAATAAATAAAAAATAAAAATAGTAATAATAATAATAATAATAAATAAATAATAATAACTGACTTTTTTAATACACAATATTTTTTAATTTTAAGGTTGTTTCGAATTATTTTGCTTTTTTTTATTGTAGCACATAATATAACTTTTAAGTTTCAAATAAACAAGTTTATTACCTCTGTAGCTTGAATTTTTATTTATTTTACCTCTTTCTAACTCAAAATAAGTTAGAAAGAATCTAAACCTCTTCAAGACGAATATTTCCTTACAACATCCACGTAAGTCGAAAATTCTATAACTCGAATTATTTGGCGCCTCCCTTGAAGTTCGACTTACAGAGGTTCTATTGTACATCCATTCTATACACTGAAGTGACAAAAGTCATGGGATACCTCTTAATATCGTGTCGGCTCTCCTTTCGCCCGGCGAAGTGAAGCAACTCGACGTGGCATGGACTCAACAAGTCGTTGGAAGTCTTCTGCAGGAATATTGAGCCATGCTGTCTCGATAGACGTCCATAATTGTGAAAGCGTTGATGGTGCAGGATTTTGGGCACGAACAGACCTCTCGATGATGTCCCATAAATGCTCGATGGGATTCATGTCGGGCGATCTAGGTGGCCAGATCATTCGTTGGAATTGTCCAGAATGTTCTTCAAACCAATCACGAACAGTTGTGGCCCTGTGACATGGCGCATTGTCATCCATAAAAATCCCATCGTTGTTTGGGTACATGAAGTCCATGAATGGCTGCAAGTGATCTCCAAGTAGCTGAACATAAGCATTTCCAGTCATTGTTCGGTTCAGTCGCACCAGAGGACCAAGTCCATGCCATGAAAAACAGCCCACACCATTACGGGGCCACCACCAGCTTGAACAGTGCCTTGCTGACAGTTTGGGTCCATGGCTTCGTGGGGTCTGCGCCACACTCGAACCCTACCATCAGCTCTTACCAACTGAAATCGTGACTCATCGGACCAGGCCACGGTTTTCCATTCATCTAGGGACCAACCGATATGCTCACGTGCCCTCGAGAGTCGCTGCAAGCGATGTCGTTCTGTCAGTAAAGGCACTCGAGTCGGTCTTCTGCTGGAATAGCCCAAGAAAGCCAAATTTCTCCGCACAGTTCTAACAGACAAGTCCCTTGTACGTCCCACATTGATTTCTGCGGTTATTTGACGCAGTGTTGCTTTGTCTGTCAGAATTTACGACTCTTTGCAGACGTCGCCGGTCTCGGTCGTTAAGTGCAGGCGGTCGACCACTGCGCTGTCCATGGTGGGATGTTATGCCTGAAATTTCCTACTCTCGGCACACTCTTGACACAGTGGATCTGGGAATGTTGAATTCCCTAACGATTTCTGAAATGGCATGACCCATGCGTCTAGCTCCAACTAACATTCCGCGTTCAAAGTCTGTTAATTCCTGTCGTGCGGTCATCATCACGTCAAAACCTCTTCACATGAATAACTTGAACAGAAATGAAAAGCTCTGCGAAAGCACTGCGCATTTATACCTGTTCTACGCGATGCTACTGCCATCTGAAAATTTGCATATTGCTATCCCATGACTTTTGTCACTTCAGTGTAAATATCATACGTAGTACATACAAGTTGTCCAAGATTTTGAATGAACAAAAGTGTCGTTTCATGAGGTATTTTTTATCGAAGATTGATAACGTTAGCAGATATTCCTACCTCCGCGTGAGTCTGTTCCGAGGTGCCAGTAGCGCAGGTTTCTTTTTCATGAACGATAATGCAGTCACATCAGACTCGTGCTGTTGAGAAATTAAAAAAAAAATGAAGATATCGCTAGAAGGAAATGACGAACATATTTCCCAGATTTAAATATCATACAGCATGAGTGGAGTGCTTTAGGGAGAAGTCTTCCGTTATGATTTGAGTCATGGACACTCTTAGCCCAACAGCTGTTGGATAATCTGGAAAGCCACCAACAACCTTTGCAGTTAAAGGCGATTATACACCTTATTAAAGGACATTTGCATGCTTTTTCTCCCACTTGGTCAGATAAGCATTTGTACCAACGCTAATCTTTCGGTAATTTTTTTTTTTGTTTTTGTTTGAACCTATAATGTTTGCGTTCTATTCATTTTTGCATTATTATGACTGCCAATCCTTTAAGTAAAAATAGTCTATGTATCGAATTTCCTGTTTCTCAAATTTCTTTTGGGGTTAAGGAAATAAACAAACACACAGCCGTTGCTTAAGTTTTGCATAACAGTGTAGCTACATGTATATTTTTGCATAACAATGTGAATTCATGTACAGCCAAGGCTAGGCTGGCGATCTGGCCTTTTTGGTACTGTGGCCAGAGTCTTCAGGCCCGAATCTTGGCGGTGGCAGGGATGTTTGGGAGTGGTTCAGAATCCACGTTAAACTGTAGGTCCCAGTCTAATTAGCCTAAAGTGTGCAAAAAATGACCGTAGAGCGGCAAACCAATCAGAATTGAATTTTAAATTTATGTAAGTAATATGGGTGAGGTAGGGAGGTGTTTGTGAGAACGGGACTACTGATAGGCTATTATAGCTTTACTACTTAGAATAATAAATGCTACTTAAAAAAGCCCAATGTTCTCCTTTTTATATAGCACCTGTAGGTGGCACGACAAGCGCGCATGATGTGCCCCTGCCCTAAAATGTTAATCATTTGCATCTACCATCAAGGTAAATGTACGGTGAAAATTTCACAGTGTAGCGTGCAGGTTAGGCAACCAGATTGTAACTGTATGTGATTGGGTTGAGACACAGGTTGGACAACTCACAGCTTTATTGACACACGCGCAAGCTCCACATACATACAATTAGAGATATACACTATTTAACAGATAATTATAGATTCGTGGAAGGATTTCACTTCTAAGCAGAAAACTAGACCCTCAGGTAAACGCAGAATGCGCGAAATATACTTCCTCTCCGGGTGAGAGTCTGCAGGCCAACTAATAAGCATGGCTGCGTTAGATATATTTTCTCTCGAGATGAGAGACTATAAACTGAATGTTTCTCAATAGAAGCGAGTAGTTGCGCCGTATTTCCTCTTGGGGGAAGAGTCTCGAGGCCGACTGACCATTTCTCCTGAACGCCAAAGGGGACGCTCTTGCCTGTGTGTAGGAGGGAGCACGGTTATAAAGGCTGTTAACTGAATCCTTCATGTTGTCTCATTTTGGATACCCAGCAGTACCCAATTAATTAGTAATAGTTTAATAATGAATTCTTCCTCAATGGCGCCACAGCTCCATAGTCGGTTAAGGCCATCTGCCTGCAGGAGATATTTTCTCTTTATTGGGTAGGTTTGTCAACCCTATGCCCGACAGTCATATTATACTAGGTCCTTCGGTTTAAAGTGGATTCCGAACCCGTTACACGCATCCATAGTACCGCCAGGTCTCGAACCCGAGGACTGTGGCACTGAGCACTAATCACTCGCCCATCAGGCCCCTATTTTTTACCATTATTTATATTAAGCATATTTTATTGAAACTTTTCTCGCACTCATCGCTCTGTCCTACACCCCACAGCCATATTAAATCGGGAATTACAATTTTGCGGCCTGGTGGCCAACTGTCTAGCGCTCTTTGGCATTTAAAATGGGTACCGCAGGCTTCATATTCGAATCCTGGCGGGATGTGAGATATGCTTGCTATTTTGGATTTTTGTGAAGCATGAATGTTTTTTAGTGGTTCGGTATCCACGTTAAACTGTAGGTTCCGGTCTAATTAGCCTAAAGAGTGCAGAAAATGACCATAGAGCGACAAACAAAACCCAAACTTGCGGTTTAAAGGTAATTTCGAACTGTTTAAGGTAGATAAGTTTTTGCCTTAAAGGTTTAAGGTAGGTTAACTTTAAAGGTTTACCTCTCGAACAACCTTAAAAGTTTAAGGTAGTTCGAATCGAATCGAACCCGAAAAACATGTGGGATGGACCGCTAATCACTCGACCCTCCAGCCCCAATTAAAGAATTAATAAATAACAATTAATTAGATATTCTGCAAGCCATATTGTGTTTTTCTTAGAGTAGATGGCGTTGACGTCTTTACTTTATTTTCGTGTTTTTTTTTTTATGTACATTATGATATGTACGTTATGACGTATATTTATTTTTCTTCTTCATTGGCGCAACAGCCCCATAGTGGGCGAAGACCGTCTGCCTACTGACAGATTTCTAGACAGGATATGTTTTCTTTTGCGTGGTACGCTTATCAGTGCTTCGTCTAACGCTTTACAGTCATATTAGACCGGGACCTACGATTTAAAGTGGATTCCGAACCACTGCAAACATCCATGGCACATCCCGGAATCGAGACCGAAATCTGTGACACCAGAGCGCTAGTCTGTCATCAGGCCCTATTTAATGAATTAGTTAGTATTAATTACTAATAATTAATTAGATATTCTCGAAGCCATATTTTAATTTCTAAGTATAGATAGCGTTAGCTTCTTTACTTTACTTTCATTTTTTGTGTACATGATATACATTTGTATTTTATTAATATTTTTCATTGTATATTTTATCGCATTTGCCTCTCATTGGCGCAACAGCTTCATGATGGGCCAAGGCGCCAACAATTAACGATGTTGTTCATTTAATTTTTATTTAAATTTTTTTGCCATATTATGCCTTTATTCCTCAACATAAATTAATTTATTTTTAAATAAGCATATTAAATATTAACTTTACATATTTAAGTTCATTAGGAAGGGCAATTTCCAGTTTAGGTATTTTTCAGCTTAAGTATGCATTTTTTTAAAATTAATTTAAATGCTCCTTGCATCAAACTTATAATTTCTTGACATTTTTTTATCATTAAAACATTAATTTCAGTTATACAAATAAGCACTAGCATGTAATTTTCAATCATATTTAAATTAATTTTTAGGAAGATAATTTTTGCTTTTTGAATAACATTTTGTTTAATTTTTATATAATAATCACTGTTTAGTGCTGGCAATAAAACCTCTAGTGTGTAGCTTGTGTGTTCTACAGCAGACTTGGAACATCGAATTTTTTACATATCTGGCCGAACAGTGGCAAATAATCTTGCCTCAATTTCTTTTTCATTTTAGAACAACAACAACAATAACTTAAAAGTCAATTTAAGAGCTTTGTTTTTATGCCATAAATGATATTTTTAACCTAGTAAAGTGTTTTTTTTTATTTAAAATCACGTTTTGTACAAGGAATGTAGAATGTGCTTCTTTGTTTTTTATGTAAACGTATACAATGTTTCTGTTTTACTATAAATTTACGTAAAACATTGATAATCATATTTTATTGATAACATTTAGAATATATTGATAAAAATTTTTTTCGAATGGCAGACGTGGCCTGGTGGCCAACTGGGTAGTGGTCTGGCATTTGGAATCACGGGCTTCAGGTTCGAATCCAGGCGGTGGCATAGATGTGTGTTAGTAGTTCGGAATGCACTTTAAACTGTAGGCACCAGTCTGTTTAGCACTCGTGTGCACAAGATGACCGTAGAGCGACAAATCGAATGCCAGACATTTCAGCTTAATTTGCCCCTAGAATAACAGTGATGTACCAGATTCAGTATTCCTCAAATTGTAGAACAGGACCTGCAATATGCGAGCATCCATACTTGTGAATTTATATACTCATTATCTTCCACCTCGAACCAAACAGAAAAACATTCCGGCCGTCAAGTTTATCGGCATCGCTTGTCGAGAAAGCACCATGCACTATCCCTTCACTATTCCAAATTGTATTTAAAAATTATTTCCCTATTTTTTCAGGTTTTTCACAGCTCTATTTGCGCTTTTATCTCTATCTTGTTTTACTTTAGTATCAATAAGTAAGTGCATTTAAAACTATACTTTTTATAATATTTAATATTAATAATTATCCTGTGTGTTGTGAGTCATCCTCAGCGTCCTGCAGTGCGGGACAGACATCCCATGAGAAGTCTACTCATGGATGAAGGGAAAGGAGTCAGTTTATGTTAGGACAGAGCACCGGTAGGTAAAAGTCTGACTTGGCTCCTTGACGCTCCTACAGTCATATGAGATCGGGATGTACGGCTTAAAATGGATTCCGAACCATTACAAACATCAATGACACTGCCGGGACTTGAATCCGAATACTGTGGCACTGAACGCCAGGGCACTAGATACTCGGCCGAAGACTTATCCTACTAATTCTAAACTCCATAGATTTGGCCTGACTTCCTCTCCATTATGGCCGATCTGCAAAATTCGGGAAACAATTGAACACAATTTGTTTCAATGCGTGAAATACACTCATGTCCATAAATTAAGGATAATTCAGAATCGCACAGAAATTGAACTCTAAAATAAAATTTTCACCTGTAGAATTATCACACACATCTTGAAGAAGAATATGCAAATTACAGGAAACCACCAGATGGCGCGGATAGTACGTCACAATGACGAGAGTGTAAGAGAGGGTATATAAGGAATGGTGGCAAAGAAGTAAAATTGTTCACAAGCGCTTTAAAAGCCTTTCAGTGCAATAACCGCATAGTTATGGCACAAAGGAAGCATTTGGATGATTTTTTACGTGGTAGAATTATCGGACGACTGGAATGTGGACGTGCCCAGTTGGAAGTATCCGAGGAACTTGGAATCGCCCAGAGTGTCATCTCCAGGCTTTGGCAACGATTCCAAGATGATGGTAATGTGAGTAGATGTTACAGCACAGATCGTCCCCGAGTTACAACGCCGAATGAGGACCGGTATTTAGCAGTTACTGCCAAAGAAACAGACGGAGCACAGTCTCGGACCTGTCTCGTCAGCTCTCTTTAGCTACCGGTACGACAGTTTCAAGGCAGACCGTGTACTGACGCTTAGGGCACATTGGTCTATATGCTCGTAGGCCTGTCAGATGTGTTCCACTTACCGCAACTCACTGTCGCCTGCGATTAACCTGGAGTAGAGAGCATGCATTGTGGACACCGCTACAGTGGTCTTGTGTGATGTTTTCCGACGAGTCCAGGTTTAGTTTGCAGTCTGATTCTCGCCGGACTTTCATATGGAGAGCACCAGGTACCCGTTACCACCAAGAGAACACCATTGAACGACACCGTTACGGTGGTGCAGAATGCCTCGTTAGGGAGGAATTATTCTTGGTTCCAGAACTGACCTGCATGTTCAGAGTGTAACGATGACAGACCACATCTATCGGGATGTCATTCTGGAACAACATGTACGTTTGTTTCGGGGGCCATGGGTGCTGAATTTCTGTTTATGGATGACAACGCCCGTCCTCACCGTGCAAACATTGTAGACGAATGCCTTCAATTTTAGGATATCACCCGTATGGATTGGCCAGCATACTCACCGGACTTGAATCAATAGAGCATGTGTGGGATATGCTTGGCCGACGAATTGCAGCCCGTCAACCCCCTCCCACCTGTCAACCGGAACTTCGGAGGGCATTGCTTGATGAGTGGTGTAATATTCCACAAGTTCAGATTGATAATTTGATACTCAGCATGCCTAGGCGTTGTAAGGCCTGTATTGCATCGTCCGGGAGACATACTCCATATTAACCATCATACTAACCATGTTATACTGTTTTTTGTAAATAGGTTTTTTTTTTTGAAATTTGCTCCAGGGAGTAAAAATCGCAATTTTTATTAATTATGTCAAACATATAGCATCTTTTTTTTTTTGCTCTTTACCTTTTGTTTAATAAATAGACTTTACAAATAAGTCAAATTTGTTTTGCTTCTGTCACTTTCTTTCTCTTTATGGAGTGTATGTTGAACCCAGAAACAAGCTACAAAGTGCTTTGGGATATAAAGTTCTGCCTTTCTCTTGGATATTTGATATGTTAGAGAATGCATATTATAGGACAGCAATGATACTCCGATTTCTACGAAAAGTCTCGTAACCCTGTAAGCTATGGGTTAAGCCTCACGTTTTCTTTCTGGAGTCATTTTCTTTTTCACTTTTATTCAAGTACTGGTTATACTCATATGTTCTAATCATCTTTCAACTGTAGAAATATTATGGTCTGTTTGCTCTGAAGTTTATCCATTTCTTTCTTTTTCAAATTTACTCTTATTTATATTCTTTTGTAAGGGGCCTGATGACAGAATGGCTAGCGCTGTGGCGTTCGGTACCACAGGTATCAGGTTCAGATCCCGGCTTTGCCCATGGGTGTTTGTAGTGGCTCGGAATCCACTTTAAGCCGTAGGTCCCGGTCCTAATAGAACCGTAGAGCGCTGCGGGGGCATTGTTACTCCGTGGCTTACCATCAAGTTACACGCGCCCCCTGGGTAATGCAAAGTGAGTAACATCAGTGCAGCCTTTATGGCGAAGATCGCGGTCTATTTGCCAGCTGCATTAGAAGAAAAAAATATTCTTTTGAAAGTGCGAGTGACGATTCTTGTGTTTTAAAATGAATTCAAGAATTTCGAGTTTTAAAGTAGTGTTTTATAATGGTTTCATTTTCACATTAGTCAAATTCTTTTATCTGTTGTATTTTAAAAAGCATTTGGATAAATTGAGATAAAGCAGCGCGAGCATACTATACATCCCAAAGTATCAAGTCAAGTCTGATTTCATGTCTTTTCTCTCTAAAACAAGTTATAATATAAATTTCTTTCTATATAACATATTTACTGTGATCATGTAAAAAACAAGTAATATAAAAAAAAAAAATTTAAAGTCAATTGCTCCTTTTTCTCACTATATTGCAGAAAGTTCTTTATAAATCATTTTCATTCATTTTTTTAAGTTAGAAAAAATCTCTGACATACACAATTTCCATCTGTCACTAATTTTTTCACATGATTTATTTTCCATTTTGTTCCCTCCTTGATTTAGACTAGAACCCAGAATAAAAAAAAATCTGAAAAAGAAATTTTTTCCAGCAATCTACACGCTTCGCCACTGACGGTATTTACTCCTATATTTATATCTTGCTAAATATCTTATATAAGAGAAATGTTTTCTCCCATATAAAACTAAAATTAATTAATTAAATTTAATCGATGAATTAATATTTGAAAAAACTGTATTAACATCAAGTGTCATCTATTACAAGTTTAAAAAAATGTAATTTGAACTTGTGTGGATGAATACAAAGTATTTTATTAACGATTGAAAATTTGAACAAGATATATAAATATATATAGGGAGAGTGTGAACTAATGGTAGGAATTGAATAATATAACAAACCAATCTTTTATATTTATTATTATGAAAGGAATCAAAATCTTTAAAGATTTAAAATTATGAATCTTTACCAATTATAGTGCAACTATTATTAATTAAAAATGTTTTTGATGATTTAAGTTTTTGTTCATCAAAAGTTCATGCTTAAGCATCACCAACTGAAGGCATCACTTCATTTTATATATTTCTTTTAAAACAAGTTATATTAGGAAGTTCTTTCTATGTAATTATGACATATTTATTGTGGTCAAGTAAAAATATAGCAAACCAATATATTATATTTATTATTATGAAAGGAATCAAGATCTTTAAAGATTTAAAATCATGAATCGTTGGCAATTATAGAGTAACTACACTATTTGGAAGAAAGTGACGGGACACCCCTCGAAAGTAGAAAAGTCGACAATACAGCTGAGACATGAGCAATAATAGGTATCACGTGTCAGCCATATCCTATAAATACTCTGTGGAGTCGACTAGAGTTGTTTTTGTCAAGATGCCGCCACGGGAAGAATTGTCTGAGTTCGAGAAAGGTGTGTTGGTTGGATTGCATCTTGCTAAGGTGTCAATTAGGGAGATATCCCGTCTCCGTAACTGCTCAAAATCAACTGTAGCACGTGTTGTGTGTCGCTACAAGACTGAGGGACACTATCAGAACAAACCCCGAAGTGGACGACCTACAGGTCTCACCAGCAGGGACCGGCGGGTGCTCGGCAGGGAGATTCGTAGTAACCGTCAAACATCCATGAATAACATCGCTAATGAGTTTAGACAAGCCACAGGTGTGGCCGTTTCGACCAAGGTTCTTCGTATCGAGGCCCATAAGTTAGCTTACACTGGAAGTTAGGCGGCCCATAAGCCTTTGATTACGAAAACCAACTAGAAAGCGCGCCTTCGATGGGCCAAAGACCACCGTACTTGGACTCTGGATGACTGGAAACACGTCCTTTGGATTGACGAGTCACCCATTTTACCCATTTTCCGTTCCGATGGACGTGTTTGGGTATGGCGTTTACCAGGAGAACGCCTTCTGCCCGAGTGTGTCGTCCCAACTGTAAAGTTTGGTGGAGGAGGATTGATGGTATGGACCTGTTTCTCCTGGTATGGGGCTGGCCCACTGGTGAAGGTTGATGGTGTGATGAATGCCGATAGATACTGTGATATTCTCGACAATCATGTCCTTCCTACCTTGTGGGCAACGTACGGTATGGATGATTGCTGGTATCAAGACGAAAACGCAACATGCCATGTTGCAAGGAGGATTCTTGATTGGTATGTGAACAACAACGTTAAACGCATGGAGTGGCCGGCGCAGAGCCCTGATCTTAACCCAATTGAACATCTCTGGGACGAATTGGACCGTCGGTTGAGGCCTGCACCCCACTCCCCAAAAGCAAGCCTGAGCTATGGAACTTCCTGTTAAACATTTGGAAGGAAATTCCTCTTGCCACTATGGCTAATTTAGTGGAAAACATGCCCAGAGGGTTGCAGCTGTGATCGCAGCCAAAGGAAGCCATACCTCCTATTAATTTTAATAAATATGGGTTTATGTCGTTATAGTGTCGTGTCCGCCACTTTCTTCCACATAGTGTATTATTAATTAAAAAATGTTTTGAAGATTCAAGTTTTTTTCTCATCAAAAAAATGTTACTTTTTTTATCATTAACTTAATTTTTATGCCATTTAATTTTTATATATCATCTACATGAAATACATTGAAAACAGTTTTTCAATACTGAACTTCAAATATCCCTATTGAAATAGTAGTGATTTTGGAATAAAACTACAGAAAATTTTATAATTTTAGAATGAGAATAAAAATGATTTCAATAGAGAGCGGGAATGAATTCAATCTAGAGGGTAAAAAAATTTCGAACTCAGATCACCAATTTAAAAAGCATAAATTCCGAAAATAGAAAATCCATCGTTTAAAATTCGATAACCGTAGCTGAATGCAAATAAAAAAAAAAAGGAATTTTGTCCATCAATAGAAACTTTTCAGGGAAGAAAAAAAAAATTCTTACTTTAACGAAACGGAACTGCAATTTAAAATTTCGCAGCCAATCAAAACATAAATCTGGCCCGACCGGAACATTTTAGTTAATGATCTCAAAAGCCACTAATTAGGAGAAATATTTTCCAAAAAAAAAATTAAAAATAAAAATCTAACAGTAGCATCTTTGCTCCTAAACTTTTATTAGTTGGCACGCTCTTAAAATTTTTCCTCCATTTACTTTCATACAAATTATGGCAAACCTTAACAAAAGAGCAGCTTGATTTAGGCGAGGATTTTCTAATGACGTACGGAATGGGTTAAAAAAAAAAAAATAAATTCCCCCCTCCTTTCACCTTCTCAATCTTCTTTTTCCTTCATTTGTGACGACAGAGGGTGGAACGAAGGGGTGGATGGGGAGGAATCGATCGATCGTTTGGTAAATTCCGACGGAGATGCTGGAGATGACTCACACACACTCCAGGCTCTTTCCGGTCAACTTTGGAAGAGCGCCAAAAACGGTAGCCAAGTCTTTTATTTTGGCGAAACTCCAATCCGATGCAGGTCTATTCATCATTTTGATGGAAGACGATACATGATTCGAAGACGTAATGGAGATGTTTGTTAGGGTTCTCGCATGGCAAGAGATTTCATGACCGCAAAAATGAATTAGTCCATTTCGGTCACTGATTTATAGGTCACTAATCGGACAGTTGTCCTGTGCAATCTATGATTGTGCAATCTTTTGAGTGTAATGAAGATTAACGAGAAAATAAAACAGCATTCCAATCCCTACTGGAATGTAATTCCATGATAAATTTCGTACTATTTATTATTCTTTAATACTGTTTTTATACGCTTTAGCATTCTACAAATGTCTCGCAAAATGAAGTAGCTTGTAAAAATTTCGTTACGACCAGGCTTTGTGTAAAGACCAATTCATGTCTTATTACCTACCAACAATAAACGTCCGCGCACCTCTCTGAACATACTAAATAAATAAATATTTTATTCAGCTCTCTCTATATGTTGATTTTTATTCCCCCTATTTTATTTCTTATTTTTCTTTCACTTCATTTACTGAGCAAGCCATTTCTCTTATCGTTTACCTCCAAAGGAACCATCAAGATAGAGGTACATGGAGGCTAACGCTGCCAAAATGCCTCAATAATGTCAAACTGTCTGTCATGTCTTATTCCTAAATAAATTGCCGCTTGATTGCTTAATTACTTGATCAAGGGCCGTATTTGGTATACATAAATCTCGCATACAATCTTGTACTATTCGTATTCATACATTTTTGTTCATATGTGATACTAGTAAGTGACAAAAATATACGCTAAAAAGTGATACTAGTAAGTCAAGGATTTTGTTTTGCACATATCGTATTCGATATATGGATTCATACTCTCTTGCACATTCGTATTCGTATTCGATTCATACATTTTTGCACATTCGTATTATTCGGATTCATACATTCTTCATTCGTATATTATCTTGTATACATAAATCTCGATAATTATCTAACATATGGATATAAGTATATATCATTTCCTCATTTATAATAAAAATAATATTTTATTATAAGAAAAATGCAAATAAAGAATTTTATACTTAATTGTGCATGATTGAATTAGTATATTTATTTTTGTGGTAATCAAGTTGTAAAGTGATAAATCAAGGGATTTTTACTATCGACAATTTTTATAATCAAGCTTAAAAATGTTCATCACAAATATACTATATTTCATCTAAACAGGCTTGCGTATTTTGAATGGATTTCTACATCAATTTTTTTAGCGCAATTTCAACATGGTTTGGTTTGTCGCTCTACGTTCATTTTTTGCACACTTTAGGCTCATTAGAACGGAACCTACAGTGTAACGTGGGTTCCGAACCACTCACAAACATCCATGCTACCGCCAGAATTCGAACCTGAAGCCAGTGGTACCCAATAGCGTTAGTCAATTGGCCATCAGGCTGCATTTTTAATATGGATCATATGTTTTTCAATACAAATAGTAAAAATAAAAAATAATTACGTAGATAGGAATATTACATCCAAGGTAGCATGCTACTAACGAAGAATCTATAGGTATGTATCCTCTACAATAAAAATCCTGGCGGTGGCATGGATGTTTGTCAATGGTTCGTTCCACGTTAAACAGTAGGCCCCGGTCTATTTATCCTAAAATGTGCACAAAAATGACCGTAGAGCGACAAACCAAACTAAAACTCTACAATAAAATATAAAAAATATTTAATAAAATATTTGTGCTAACATTTAAATTTTTATTAATCTAAAGTTAAATCACCCTCTCCGATTAAATCTTGCAACAAATGTGATTGAAATCTTTCAAAAATATTTTCCTATTATATTTTCTTAAATTAAACATATATATTTTGAGGCTGCCTTATTAACAACAGATGGAACGCAATTGTATAGTCCTGAATAAAAAAGAACTACCTACTCTTCTGACCATCAATGCTAAGCAATAGTACTTTTGGATGACATTCTACATTTCAAGGTCGATTGAGAAATCGAATGAACGTATGAATGATTCATCAGCGACTCTGAGGAGTCGTATCAAAAAAAAAAAAAGCATTTCCTGACCATGAACGAATGCATTAAAGGAATGAGTCACTGTGGTTGGATGCTGAGCTGTTATTATTCGTATTTCAGACTAAATCAGCTGCAGAAGTATGTTGTTTTTTTAAAAGTTGCATAAATAAATCTGTAAACAAACAAACAATAGCCTGCCCTATCTCTTTACAGTCAATATGCAGCTGATGAATTAGTAACAACATATAAACTAAATACTAAAGGGTAATCATAAACTTTAGTGTTCAGGAAATCTTATAGGTTATCATTAATATTGTTACTAATAATTTCTTGCGTCAGTTGCTTTGCATTGCCTTTGAATATTTTACTAACTTAATTTAGTGGAGCAGGTGAGTTGTATTAAAAATTTAATGCACTTGCAAATTCTGAATTGTTTAAATCTTTTTTTTTTATTTAATTTAATTATATGTTTCCTTTTAGTTCGTTCTTTATGCAATAGATAATTAAAATTTTTTTTTGT
This sequence comes from Caerostris extrusa, assembly GCA_021605095.1. Lineage (NCBI taxonomy): Eukaryota > Metazoa > Arthropoda > Arachnida > Araneae > Araneidae > Caerostris > Caerostris extrusa. The sequence goes on along the minus strand of BPLR01017891.1, from coordinate 79,638 downwards.
AAAATTAATAAATGTGAAGGGACAAAAAAAAATATACAAATTTCCGTATGGTAACTAAGTTTACTAATATGACATTAGAAACTTATTTTATAATTTATTTTTTCTACACCAAATACATTTGCAATAGAAATGCAAATGTATTTAATTTTGCCTCTAAATAATGATATTTAAATGCAATGTAAAAATACGATGAGAATTTTTTCTGTACTTTTTGCTCAAATATTTTGTGTTTCAAATAAATAATTCATCATTATCATCAGTAGCGCAACAGTCCTTTGATGGGCCGAGGGGGCGGGGGGGATGGGGTAATCTGCTTACGGGCAGATTTCGAGACAGGAGACGTTTTCTTTTTTGGAGTAGGGCTATCAGCCCTACGCCCAACACTCATATTAGACAGGGACCTATGCTTTAAAGTGGATTCCGAACCACTACCAGCATCCATGGGCCCGCCGGGGCTCGAACCTGAAACCTGTTTCGCCGATCACAAGAGCACTAGTCATTCGGCCATCACGCCCCCAAATAAAGGATTCACAGTTCAGAAATCAAATTAAAATCATAACAAGTAAATCAAACTCATTAAGTAAAAAAAACTAAATTAAAATCTTTTATATATTAATAAATCGATTAATTATAGTATTTTTGTTTCATATAATGGATAGTTAACTGTTCAATTCATCACAAAAATTTCAAAGTAAGTATTTCCAAAACATCTGAAGAGTGCAGTATGTCTACTTCTTCCTTGGCGCAACAGCCCCATTGTGAGCCAAGGTCGTCCGCCTACGGCAGATTTCGAGACAGAAGATGTTTTACTCCTTCTCTACTTCTACTCTACGGGGTAAAGTTGTCGACCATGCGCTCAACTCTCTACAGCCACATTAGATTGAGACCTACGGTTTAAAATGGATTCCAAACCACTACAGATTAAGAACCATTACAAACATCCATAGCACCGCCTGGACTCGAATCCATGGCACCGAGGGCCATAGCGCTAGTCACTCGGCCATCTGTCCCTCTACGGTCATTTTGTGCACACTTTAGGCTAATTATACAGGAACCTACAGCACGAATGATGTAGAAAGTGAATGTAATGAATACTTCATTATAATTTTATATTTTGCCAAGTCCATACTTCATTAAAATATGCAACCATACATAATAAAATAAATTTAAAAGCGAATTTCTGGTTTTTTTTTATATAAATAAGATTGATACCAGTAAGTGTTTATGTAACTATTATATAATTTATTTATTGGCATTTTAAAAATTTAGGCTACTATTTTTTTACAAATGAACTCTGGCAATTTTTGCAACAAGTTAATTGCTTCACCAAAAATTCGACATTTTAATGTATTTTACAAGGGACACGATGTTTAAATGATTGAAAATCACTTCCGTAAACAAATCTTTTTTTTTTTTTTTTTAATGTTATTTCCTATGTCAGCATTTTAAAGGCTTTTCCTCGAAGTCCTACTCACTCCCTAAAACCTACTTTTACTCTTTTCTGTGACTCATTTCAACTCTCGGGAATCTCAAATGTATCTCTGCACCAAAATGGAAGAAAAAATATTAAATCTATCTATCTTTTAAAACTATTGAAAAGATATCAAGGAACACAAATACCAAAGTGTCAATTGATTTATATCTCATCTTCCCCATCTCAAATCATTATAAAAACGTTATGTGCAAGTTGAGCAACAAGATTGTATCTCGGTGTGGTTGGGTTGAGGTACTTGAGGCCCAAATTGGAGAACTGACAACTTTTTGGATACACGCGCAAACATCACAATATTTAATAATAGCACATACAATATTTAACACACATAATAGCACATACAATATTTAACACACATAACAGCACATACAATATTTAACACACATAATAGTCCATACAATATTTAACACATTTATACAATATTTAACACATTTAAAGACATAAAATTATAGTTTTGTGGGAGGATTCCACTTCTAAGCCGAAAACCCGAACTCGTGTATGAGCGGGATGCCCTAAATATATTTTATCTCCGGGTGAGAATCTGCAGGCCAACTTATACATAGGATTGAGTTAAGTATCTTTCCTCTAGGATGAGAGATTCTAATCTAAACGTTTTCCACAGGCGCGCAGGTTGCGCTACACTTCCTCTCGGGTAAAGACTCCATGCCCATACAATTGGAGACATACAATATTTAACCCGTGTAAAGGCAGATAATTATAGTTTCATGCACTTTTAAGCCGAAACCCCGATACTCAGCTGTGCATAGGATGCGCAAAATATACTTACTTTCGTGATAAGAGACTATAAACTAAACGTTTTTCAGAAGGACGCAGATTGCTCTCGGGTGAGAATCTCGAGGCCTACTGACCATTTCTCCTGAACACCACAGGGAGCGCTCTTGCCAGTGTGTAGGAAAAAGCATGGTTACAAAGAGAAAAAATGCAGTTTTGGTGTTTTCTTCCAGTTTATGATATATTTGAAGTTCTTAAGAAATTATGCGCGGTATATTAATGGAGTGGCTGGTATTGAACTTGAAATTTTGAATAATTTTTCTTCGACAAAAATAATGGAAATTATTTTTCATTTTTCCAAGATAAAGACTCAATATTTTACCATTTTAACTTTTAATTGATAAAAAATAAAAAGCAAAAATAAAAACTATAAAAAAAAAAAAATTGAAATTCAATTTATTTCATTAAAACTCGTCAAAATTGTCATAAGAGCTGAAAGTCATAATTGTTATTAAGCAATAAATAACAATCAACATTTTTTCATGTTTTACGTTATTTAGGTACTTCAAAAGATGATTTTTGGCTGTATTCACAATAATGGGGCCTTATGGCCTAGTGACTAGCGCTCTGGCGCATGATGTCACAGGTTTCGGGCTCGAGTTCCGTCTGTGCCATGGATGTTTTTTGTGGTTCGAAATCCACTTTAAACAGTTGGTGCCGGTCAAATATATCTAAGCGTTGGGCATAATACTGACAACCCTACTCCGGAAAAAGGGACATGTCCTGTCTCAAACTCTGCCAATAGATAGACGGTCTTGGCCCACCATGAGGCTATTGCGCCAATAGAGAAGAAGAATTTACAATAATCCTAATGACATGAAAATAATATTTTATACGTCATTATCTTATTACGTTTGTTCTCTCGAAAGTCATTCGACACTGGAACTGCAGATATGTAGTAGATACAGCGTTACGTATGGGGAAGGTCCCATATTCACCATATACAAAGCGCACATATTTCGCAAGCAAATATGGAATGAACAATCCCAAAGCGTAGCGTGTGGGGTGTATTCTGAACTATGGATTAATGTACCATTTGCGGAAGAAAGATGGAATTTCTTTCTTTATTTTTTATTTCAATTCCTTCTATTAGGTCACACTCTCCCTATATATATCTTGTTCAAATGCTTATGCTTCTTCGACGAAAGAGAGCGAAATTTAAACAACTTACAGAATTTGAACGGGGAGAATCATCGGCCTTCGTGAAGCTGGATTGTCTTATCGTGTAGTAGCTGCTCGTGCGCAGCGTAACAGCAGCACAGCGATGCGTCTTTGGAAGCAGTGGACGGACGAGTGTCGGACAACTCGGAAATCCGGGAGTGGACCCCGAAATGTGACGTCAGCTCGCGATGATAGACACCTGGTCCGCCTGGCGCTAACGGACCGTGCTGCTTCCTCTAGACAATTGGCAGCACAGTGGTCAATAGCTACAGGTGTTTCATTGTGTGCTTCATCAATTCGTAGACGTCTGCTGCAGCGTGGACTGCGCGCAGGGACTCCTTTATACAGGATCCCTCTCACGCTAAACCATCGCCGCCTGCGGCTGCAATGGGCCGCTCAGCATAGAGACTGGCGTGCTGATTGGTAGCATGTCATGTTTTCTGACGAATCCCGCTTTAATTTGTGGTATCATGATGGCCGCAATCGTGTCAGACGCTATGCCGGTGAACGCCACCTTCCGGAGTGCATTATCGAACGCCACAGTGGACGAACACCCGGAGTTATGGTCTGGGTGCCATATCATATCATGGACGATCTCAATTGCTAAGAATTGTGGGCAATCTGAACAGCAACCGGTACATCAGTGAAGTTCTACAGCCCCAAGCCGTTCCCTTCCCTTTAAAGCTTGCCAGGCGCTGTATTTCAACAGGACAATGCCCGCCCTCATATCGCTAGGACTGTTCAATCCTTCTTTGCAACGCACGCGGCAGGTACAGCTTCTTCCTTGGCCTGCGTATTCCCCGGATATGTCGCCGATTGAACATGTGTGGGATTTCGTTGGTCGGCGTCTCGCTCGTGATCCTCGTCCTGTTGCTTCTGCAGACGAACTTTGGGTGCGCATACAAACAATATGGAATGCTCTTCCTGAGGCAGACATTCAAAATTTGTTTGACTCCATGTCACGTCGTGTAGCAGCACTTATTGCGGCGCGTGGTGGCTACACAAAATACTGATTCCGATCTCTTGTTATTGTTTGTTTGCTTTGAACATTTAATCATTTATTTGTACCACTGCCACTCAACTGTGTATTAAATTTCATTCAGTTATGACGATTCCTTCATGGTGTTGCAATTTTCACAAACATGAGTTTAGATGTAAGCAAGCTATTTCTACTACTGTGTCCAAAAAGTAAGACCAGTTTTCACTTTAAATTTTCCGGGCATATGGTATTTAAATTTATTTTTCTTTTTTACGTTACTGGCACAGTTCTTGACATTTGTGTGAAATTTTACGTTAAAATATTCATTAGTGCTTGAGTTAAACTGAAACTGATTCCGGCGATTTTTGAAATGTCTCTTCAATCGATTCAAAACGGTGTCCACGGAGTGGTCTTTTGTGTTTAGGGAATATCCAGAAGTCACACGGTGGGAAAACGGTGGTTGTGGAACGATATGGGTTTCATTTTTGTCGAAAAAGTCACGAAGAATCAATGCAGTGTGAGCTGGCGCATTCAGTGTTTTCGGTAACAATCGATATTTGAAGCGTTTGAGGCTCAAAATAGAATTGACCGATCCTTTTGAAATTCCAATATCATCAGCAAAGTCTATAATTGTAAATCGACGGTTTGCAAGCACCAAATCTTTAATTTTTGGATATGAGCTACGTCGGTTGAGTTTGAGGGTCGACCAGAGGGCTCTTCGCCTTCAACGCGTTCTCTGCCTTCTTTGAACTGTTTATACCACTTCTAATCATTTCTTTCCGATATAAGAATGCTTATCGAATGCCTTATGCAACATTCTATACGTTTCCGCAAACAAAATTTAATGTAAGTTCTTTGCTCAATTAATTCAGACATTTAAAAAATGCCGGAATTAGTTTAGCGTCTCACAAAGTCAAGCGTAACTCAAACATTAATGAATATGTTGAAGTGAAATTTCACACAGATGTCAATAACAGTGCCAGCAACCTAAAAAAAAAAAAAAAATGGAAATTCCTTAAACCCGGGAATTTTAAATTGCAAAATTGGTCTTATTTTTGGACACATTAGTATCGTACTTTTAAAAGATCTATCATGGCCAATTTTCCATATAAAAAGTTGTATACTTCAGATAACTTTTAATTCCAGTCGAATCTAAAACATCAATAAAACTTCCTCACAATCACAAAGCTATAAATTTGCAGAAATAAAATTTAACATAACTTGCACAGCTAGAAAAGAAATACAGACGTCAACCTAAAAACAAACATTGACATATTTCATTTTTACAAATTTTTTTATGCAAGCGCACCATGGTAGAAATATGTCAAGATGTTGTTCCAGTCAGTGAGTCACTAAATCAACAGTTGTTCTCGAGTTTTTCATTGAAATGTTATGAGTCAGCAATTGTGTGCTTTGCTGTCAGCATCACGATCGCTTCGCTATTTTTATTGATTTATTAAATGTCCGCTGCTTTTCGCGTTTCGTAAAATGATTGTGTTACGTCGTTGCTAGGAGATATTTGAAGAAAAATAAAGTAAATCACCAGTTGAATGTGCAGAATTTGGGCAAGGTTAATAGAGGAAATAAATTGAGATATTTGAGGACAGAGTTCAAAAGTGGATTATTGGGAAATTAATCAATAATCCGAATTTTCGTGATAGTGTTGATGATATATTATGTGTCACTTTAATTGGCAACAGGATACTTTTATCGAGGCTTATAAATCACATATAAGGTGATAGAGAAAGCTATATTTGTTTTATGTTATGACTCTAAATGATATAGGCACAAAATGTGATAGAAATTTATATAATTCTAGCTCCAGATGAAAAGTGAATTTAATTTTTGAAAACTCATATGAAACTTAAATGGATTTTTTTTTAATTTAAAAATTATGTTAATTAGAAAAATTCTCCGAATAAAAGATAAATGCTGGGATTTGCAGTCATTTCTCTTGTTTTAATGAGAAAAATATATATAAAAAAAAGTAGTGGTAAAATTTTTCTTTTTTAAATTAATTGAATAGAAAACTGAAAATAAATAACATTGTCACATTGTATTTATAGAAAAGAAAATCCTCGTAATTTTTATTTCCATAACAATTGTTGTAAAAAAAATACAGAATATGAAATACAGAAATCTAATACAGAAATTTAAACAATACAGAATATTTAAGAAATTTAAACAATACAGAATATGAATTACAGAAATTTAAACAATACAGAATATTTACAGTATTTAAACAATGAAATTTTGTATTCTGTAGAATTTTATACAAAAATTTTCTCCCTTTTTATTTCATTTTCTTACATTTCTTTTATATTTTATGCTTGAAAATCGTTGAGCTTTGCATTTCGTTGAATGTATACCACGGATAGCCCACGGACTGGAGTTGAAAAAGATACTTTCTTCTAAAAGAAGACTATTTAAGAGTATCTCCCCACATAGGCGAGTCGTGTGTGAAGAAACCCTGAAATTCCCTTCAGGTAGTCTGGATATCAATGCGTTTTATACTCGTTGTTCATAATAAACATCGAATCTCCTTGTTTCTGAATGCAGTGACTACAATGTACACCATCAGCACATTTGAATTATAGCTTTCAGCATGAGGAAAGAGACACGTTATCAGAATCAAGAGACTGAATTCGATTTGTTTTATTGTAAAACTTGAAATCTTTTAGCAATATTCCATTTCTATTCCATTCTTCTTAGCAGCACTACCGACTTGGCTTCTACCTACGGGTTCTACATCACAATAGAAGCTGTCCCCCTTTCCCTTCCTCCATGAGACCACATGCGATCTTGGATTTAGTCTAGATGTTGCTGTCTACCAAGTGGGATAAGAACCAACCAACAACTGTATTCTTCTGATTTACACTGATCAGTTATTAAATCACCTATGCTTTTATGCCGATTAAATTGTCCATGAAATAGAAATGGTTGGTCTTAAAGTGTGTTCTGTCAGCCAGTAATTTATGTCGTTGTAGCACGAGGGAAAGATTGCGAACACCATATCAGCTGGTTAATAGCATTTCGGAAAATGAATAAGTCGTGTTAATAGTCCACGTTATTTAATAATTAACGCCTATTAAAGATCTTTTCGAACAGGTAAAACATCTAACCACGAAGTACACAGAGTATATGGGAAATTAGGTTTTGTTAATCGGCTTATGCGGACAATCACGCTACAGCGATTGCTATTACAAATAAAATTAATAGTATTGCAGCATTTTTTTCTCACAGGAAGAATTGTAGCATTTCATTCCCAGAAGAGAGAATGTATATTCTTTGACACGTACATAGTAATAAACCACCACTCAAATTTGACAGCAGACAAGCGGTGTTGTGGGTAATTATATATTACTTGCAATTAGTGTTTTGTACTAATGAGAACAACCTGTCACTCAAACCGGATAGCAGACGTTCGGCATCATGTGTAATGAGGCATCATGAAATTAGCGATTGTCTGCATGATCTTCACAGGTCGAAACAACTACACCATGATTTGTTCCATCGTGGTTGGTGATCGATCACGAGCTGCGAAATGTCTGCATTAATGAGAAGTGAGGAAAGCCGACCCTCCTTCTTTCTTGACGGGTTCCTTTAAAAGGAAGTTTCTGATGAAGAGAGAGTTCTGCGACGAGTCCATCAGAAGTGTTGTTTTTCTTTTTTTTCTGAAGTGACTAAATAGACTAGGAGTTTTCCGCTTGTTTTTCAAAATGATCTCTTTGTGGTTTCGGGTATCGCGCCGTGTGATAATTGAGGTCTCCGCAGACCAGGCAATTAGATTCGAGGCAGACTCGAGATCTTTGAAAATTCTCCGACCTTGGAGTGACCTTCACTTGTGATTTAATCGTGCAGTTAGTGATCAAATTTTATTTTTAAACTTCCATTTCTTTGTATAATAATCCAGAGTTCTGTATTTGTATATATATATATATATATGTATAACGCTTGTAAATAAAAACTAAAGTGTTCTCATGATCCTGAAAGTGGCCCTCTTCTTGAAACCGTTATAGATCTCGCCGTTATAGCCGAGACCTTACAGTATAGATAAAATGAATGTGTCAGAACAAACAATTCTTCACACACTTTTGTCTACCACAGTGTCCTGCTACTCTTTTTCTTCAATCGCCCATCTTCTCTCATACCCTCCCCAAATCCATCTGTCTAAACAATAATATTTATTTTTGTTATGTAGTAATGCTCTAAAGTTAGCTAGCAATTGAATCAAGCTCTGTGCCAGACATTTCACTCTCGTTTTGATGCGAACTTCATTCTCCGATTCCAAAAGAAGATCCATTTTTAGTTTAGAACCATTTTCCACCACTGTAGTTTATTTTGATAGCTTCGGAATCGCTCTTTTCTTTCAAGGTCGCTCCAACGCAGAACTTCGAAACGATATAGTTTTGGTTTGTTTATAACTCTGTCCCCTTTCCTTTTCTCTTTCTCTTCAGCCAGCCAGAAGTTTTCGTGGTTTCGTAACGGTTATTTTTTAAACTCCTTTTTAATTGCCACATTTTTTTATTTTTAAATACTTTTGTGAACTATTATTTTAAATTTTGTATTTACTAACCTTTTTACTCCTGTAAATTCTCTCCGAGCATGGGCTCGTTTAATATTCTTTCCTTAGCTCATCTTTTGGATTTTAAATTATGTTTTAATAAGAATTATTGATATGGAGGTACGGGAAATTCCTGGTACTCCAACTAAACACCTACTGTTACGTTACAAATGAGAAACCAACAAAAGAGATCGCCTTCTTCAATGGCGCAACAGCCGAGACCGTCTGCCTACTGATAGATTCCGAAACATAAGGGCTTCCTTTTTACGGGGTAGGGTTGTCAATAGTACCAGTCCTTACGTAACGTTTTTATAATGGAAAGCTTAGTACAGCGAGATCCATTATACACGTCACAACAAACATACCAGAAGCAATATGTGAAGCCTAAGGATCAGAAGGCATGAATGTACCTTCGGGACTCGTCTAGTTTTCAAAATAGAGCAGATAGAGGATTTAGACAGGGAGATTATGTTAGTTTATTAGATGTTTATAGTTTATCGTAGATTTTAGTTGCATTCTTTGTCGTCTTAGAGTTTTTCGTACAGTTTACTTACAAATTTCGAAAGCTAAAAATTATAGTAAAAGATTGATTAATGAATTTAAAAAAAATTACTCTATATCGACTAATTAAAGAACACATTGATTTATGTGGTGAGAAACCGAACAATTTCCTCATTGAAATTTGATCTGATTTTTTTTATTCCAACTAAACCAACTTTTGTTACTTATGCAACCTACTGAGTGCCTACAATAAATTGATAATTTGTTGTTCCAATTCAATTTAAAAAAACTCCTTGTGGCCTAGTGAAAATGTGTGCAGCTGATTGAGCAGGAAGGTCCAGGTTCGAATCCTCTGGTGGTCAGCAAACGAATACAAGTAAACATTACAAAAATGGTATTCCATTGGTATCAGATCGATAGAATAACGGTGAAGAATAACTTTCCAGTCCAATTCTTCTAAAAAGAATTATGACAATTACGTTTTAGTCACTCTTTCAGTGTGAGATTTGGTATTCGATAGAATGATAATATAATTAATAATAATCGATTGAATAAGGAGGAAGAATAATTTGCCAGTCCAATTTTTCTAAAAACAATCTTCGTCATAGTCGTCATACCTTCGAATGAACGGCTATAACTTTCATTATAACCAGATATAATAGAGTAAGAGGGAATAATATAAAACCATCATAAATGGATAGGATACACTTGGTCTTCCCAATGAATTATATATGGGTGATGCTGCAGGTTACCATTGCTGTAAAGACATTCAATTGAATTGTCAATACTGTTACGCTACGCTCAATTTTGGCTGTAACAATTAAATTGAATTAAAATTGAATTTGGGTAAATTTACCAAAGAATGATACCAAACACATGTTATTAAGAGTTCAAAGTAACCCCGATTTAAAGCATTACAAGAAACATGGCCAATTTCGATTAGTCTTTTTATACTTTATTCTTTTACTCAATGCTTTTAACGTTATATGAAAAAAAATATTTCAAAAGCATGTTTTCTCAGCTACTGGAGGGGAAAAAATTTAAAATGAATACATAACTTTTCCCATTCGAAAAGAAATTCGCTTTTTCCTACATAATTTATATTATAATCTTCTGGGTTGGTGTTTTTTTAAATAACTGATAGCGTAGGGTTATAAAAAGAAGATAAAAATTGCAATGCACTAAAATCGGAAAAAAAAAGGGAGCCGATGTTAATGGTAGATAAAACACACTACTCTGCTATTATATAGATTACACCATTCTATTTACTTTCGACAGTTTGAGACAGCAGCTGGTATTCTTCCTTATGAAGATATGGATTTTTGCACTGGAATGAGTTAATTCCTAAACTCATTTAACTCTTGCATTATGCTAATTTCTTAAAATTGTCATTTGTGAAAGTGAGTTAAAGTGAAATAAGAAATTAAGATGTGTTGTCAATGATTAATGGGAATGATAGAAAACAATTTTATTTTTAATTTCTAATGGCTGAGTAAAAAGTTAATAAAAGAACAATGGTACTTAATATAAACTTTTAGAAAATAATATATATAGTAGGGTTTTTTTTTTTCACTTTAAATTTAATGCTGCTCTTGCTCTACTTACGGCACAATAGTTTTGTGCTCAACTTACAGTGCGAACGACACAGATTCTATTCCGCTGGTGGTATCTTTTGAAAAGCAATAAAAAAGAAAAAAAAAACTGAAAACTGAATTTAATTGTTTGAAAAGCAATTAAATTCAGTTTCAGTTGTTAGTATTTCAAGTGCTGGGACATTTTGACTTCATTTCAATATCTATAGCAGAGATTCAGTGTTACTCCAAATGAACTTCAGAAAGGGGATGGGAGATTGCTACGCTGCACCCACATTTTGTCACGGTAATTGTGGACAGATATCGTCAAGGTAAGATCCAAGAGGTACGCACCTCCGTTACCCTTCTTAGAGTTCAACGTAAGGACTTATGGACATACAGATTTTCGCTTGTTTTGTCTTCGCTTTCGAAGCCTGCCTTAGTTTGGAAAAGTAATATCAACAAGACTACATCAGCAATCAAGCTGCTGGTCTCATATGAGCAATGAAATTGCTATTCTCACATCAGCAATGAAACTTTTTCACGCATGTTCTTGCATCAGTAATCGAACTTGCTGTTCTCGTTCACGCATAAGCAATTAAACTTGTTCTTACATGTTCTCACATCAGCAATCGAACTGCTGTTCCTACATCAGGAATCATACTGCTGTTCTCGCATTTCAATGAAACTGCTGTTCTCACATCAGCAATGAAACTTGTTGTTCTTACATCAGTAATCGAACTTCTGTTCACGCATAAGCAATTAAGCTGTTGTTCTCACATCAGCAATTAAGCTGTTGTTCTCACATCAGCAATCGAACTGCTGTTCCTACATCAGGAATCATACTGCTGTTCTCGCATTTTAATGAAACTGCTGTTCTCACATCGGGAATCAAAGTGCTGTTCCCACATCAGCAAACAAAGTGTTGTTCCCACATCAGCAAACAAAGTGCAAAACAGCAATGACACTGCTGTTCTCCCATCAGTAGTCAAACAGCTGGTTTCACATCAGCAATCATACTGCTATTCTTACATCAACAATGAAACTGCTGTTCGCACATCAGGAATCAATATGCTGTTCTCACATCAGCAATCAAACTGCTTAGCGGGAATTCTTCGGCAATGCGTGCAAATATCCCAAAATCCCCTCGAAAGTAACTAACATAATATCTTGGCTATAATCCACAGGTTTAATTTTCAACCGAGAAAATTATTATTATTATGTATATATATTGTGTATTATTATGTATACTACACTATTATCGCGCATTTTTTTTTTTTTTTTTTGACATTCTATATAAATATCAAGTTCTGTTTTTATACCCAATACACAAAATTAATGAAGTTTTTTGAATTTCAAAGACATAATTATACTGGAAAAATATTTACTTATTCAAAAATAATAGAAATTAGTAAGAGGATATGCATTTAGGAAACTAGAGTGAAAACACACACTACATTTTTCCGATAATTTACAAACTTTATACTTGCTAATGAAATGATTGAATCTACTAATATGGTTTAATTACTAATTACTAATTAATTATTTAAAATTAAGTTAAGTAACTAATTTGGTTGGTTACTTAACTAAGTGAAGTCAATTATAAATTTGGCAGTCTGTAAAGACTTTATAATTCTCTTTATCCAAGTCCACTCAGGTACATCCAGGCCATCCACTAGTACAGACAGTTTTAGGATAATACTTTGTCTACTTTTGTAGAAGTTCAAGCGCTCGTTGAACTCTGTTGCTCGTTGCGACAGGTTTCGGGTTCGAGTTCCGGCGGTGTCATGGAATGTTTGCATCGGTTCGGAATCCCCTTTACACCGTAGGTTCCAGCCTAATATGATTGTTGGGGTAGGTTTGACAACCCTACACCGTAAAAAGAAAAACATCTCTCTCGAAATATGCCATTAGACAGACGGTTGTGGCCCACCATGGAGCTGTTGCTCCAATGATAATGATGAATAGAATTTTATACAGATTTCAAAAGTGACGTGATTATACTTTTTATTCTTTCAAAATGTACGTTTGCTGCATAATTTCGACGATTGTAGATGTTTTGCAAAGATTTAATTTTGCGGTGATATCTTGCTTTCTGAAATTCTTAGAATTCCTGCCGACTATTTTACTAGAAAAATGTTCAGCAATATCATCAACATTAAAATGTCAGTCAAATAATAGTTAATATAATAGTTCTTGACTTTACTATTTAAAGATTAAAAAAAAATAATTATTCTAATATTTCTCAAACTAATTTAATTAGCAACTATCCGATTCAAAAACAAGGTATTTTTTATTGTAAAGCTATTTTTCTTATTCATTATATAAAAATGAATAAAATCCTCAAGATTTCTTTTGTGTTTGATTTTAGTTTTTTTTTTTTTTTTTTTTTTTTGACATTTAGAATATTCAAGATTCTCCACTTTGTTTTTTAATTATATATATATTTTTTTTAAGGATTCCACGAATCCTAATGATAGAAAAAATATTATCTTCGCTAACGAAGAATAAAATTTTTACAAATTTTAAAACTAAATACGCTGTTTCCGAATTGTCAGTATTGCATTGAACCCTTACAACATTCCATGCAATCCTGGAGCAATAAGTTCGCCAATTGCGGCAACCCTTCCTCCCCATCTCCGCATATGCTCCGATCCTTTTTCCACCTTGGTACGATGTCCGCGGGCAGTCGCTGCTAATGACTCGCGCGATCATCATCATCTGCTCTGACACTTGACATGGAAGAACAGATTGAACTCCGAACTCGGTCCTCTCTCAAAAGCAAAATATGTTCTTCTTCTCCGCCTTCCTCCAAATAACGCGGGAAACTCGCACGGAAATCGATTCCTGTTTTCCCAAATCGATACTGTTGTAAAGAAGGACCCCATGTGATGACGTTCACCTTGAAGTTCGAGAATGGAAATTTTGGATTCGAGATGACAGGTGATTGAATAGCTCTTTTTTTTATATTTTTTTATTTCTTTCCCTTCCGGGTTTAGTGTTTAGATTGTGCATGTTTGCACTGTTTTTGGACAGGAGTGCCTTGCTGTTGGTTTCACTGCCGAAGCTGCGGTTTGAAAGTGGCCGGTTGTAAAGTTTGTTTCCTTATAAAATTTATGTTGTTGAAAGTTGGATGATTGCGGTTATTTTAATAAAAAGAGTTTTCAATTTTTTTATCAGTTACAATTGTTTGGTTTGGATTTTCTTTCCCTTAAAAGAATAGAAAGAACTTCAATTTTTCAGATTTTCAATTTAAAAAAAATGTTCGATTTTTTTTTAAATTGAAAATCTTTAAAAATTTGTTTTTATTTGTTGATAGAAAAGGAACAGAATTATATTAACAATATGTATATCCAGATCGATATATTTTTATATTCGTTATTAAAAATCATTTTGAAAACACTGAGCTGTTTTACGTCTGGTTTAAAAGTTTTTATTTGTGAAAGTAAAGTTGTGGTATTACTTTTTAGTTTGAAAAGTTTTTGTCGAAATTGTATACATCTTCAAATCATGCAAATTCCAAATGGGAAATAAGGTTAGATTTGCTTATTAATTGCTTTGCTTATAACTTTTTTTCTTGTCAGTTAGAGTTATTTGATTTTTGTCTTTTCTATCTTTAAAAAAAAAAAAAAAAAAAAAAGAATAGAAAGAAATCGGGCTTTTTTTTTTAAATTCGAAAATCTTTAAAAATTGTTTTTATTTGTTGATAGAAAAGGAACAGAATTATATTAACAATATATATATATATATATATTCAAATAAATATATATTTTTAATTCATTATTAAATGTCATTTTGGAAAAACTAAGTTGTTTTGCATTAAGTTAAAAGGTTTTATTTATGAAGGGAAAGTTGTGGTATTACTGTTTAATTAAGAACTTTTTGTCGAAATTGTATACATCTATAAATCATACTCATTCCAAAAAGAAAATACGGTTAGATTTGCTTATTAATTGCATTCCTTATAATTTTTTTATTATCAGTTATTTGGAATTATTTTGTTTTTGTCTTTTTTTTCCCCCTTAAAAGAATAGAAAGTAATCGGACATTCTTTTTTTTTTAACTTAAAAAAACTTTAAAAAATAGTTTTTATTTGTTGATAGAAAAGGAACGGAATTATATTAACAATATATATTTTCAGATAAATATAAATATTTTTTCAATCATTCTTATTAAAAATCATTTTGAAAAAAACTGAGCTACTTTACATCTGTATTAAAAGTTTTCATTTGTGAAAGTAAAGTTGTGGTATTACTTTTTAATTAAAAAGTTTTTGTCGAAATTGTATACATCGTCAAATCATGGAAATTCCAAATGGAAAATAAGGTTAGATTTGTTTATTAATTGCTTTCCTTATTATTTTTTTCTTGTCAGTTAGAATTATTTGATTTTTGTCTTTTCTATCTTTTAAAAAAGTATAGAAAGAAATCAGGATTCATTTTTTTTTAATTTGAAAACTTTAAAAATTGTTTTTATTTGCGGATAGAAAAGGAACAGAATTATAATAACAATATATATATTTGAGATAAATATTTTCATTTTTATTAAAAAAATCATTTTGCAAAAAAAACTTAGCTGTTTTATTTTAAGTTTAAAGGTTTTATTTATGAAAGAAAGTTGTATTACTTGTTAATTAAGAAGTTTTTGTTAAATTGTATACATCCCCAAATCATGTTAATTCCAAAAGAAAATAGAGTTAGATTTGCTTATAATAAATTTTAAAAAATTTAGTCATGTTCTACCAAATTTATAATGAGTTACTCGTCTGTTTAAGAAGGAGAAAATTGTTTGCTTTGAAAAAAAAAGTAATTAAATTCCAAATATATTTAAATATTTAAGATCTAGTAATTTCTCTTTACTTACTTTTTTAAAAAATAAATTTAAATTTGTTTATATTCTTGAGAATATAAACATAAATGTCGAACTTTGTTCATATTCCTGAGAATATAAATAATAAATGTCAAATTTTGTTCATATTCTTGAAAATACAAACAATAAATGTCGAATTTTATTTTTTTAAGAATTCCATTTCTATTTATTATCAATCAAAATAACAGAAAATATTTCTGATAATTATCGAATTCATCATATTAAAAAAAAAAATCTCACAGAATGATGATAAAGATTGTACAATGGAATAAATAAAGATATAAAATAGAGAAAATAAAGACTGTCTAAATTCTTTGAGAATATAAATAATAAATGTGCAATATTTATGTCAAAAAATTTTTCGTTTCGAATTTTGTAATCATTTTTTAAATATCAAAGAAAAAGGTATGACAGTTTTAATATACATAATGCTTGATAATTTAAAAAAAATTAAGACATATTGATCACAACTTATATTAATCATATGTAATCTGATATTCATCAAAATATTATTTCTAATTTTTATATTCTTATTAAAGTTTCTAAAAAATTAATATATTATTAAATTATTATATTATTATAAAATATTCTAATTTTTGAGAAATTTAGAACAGGTTGGTCAGCTAATTAGAGAGAAAAACATTTTCAATTGGCTTCAATGCATAGAATGCATAAAAAGAAAATTATATGACTGCTATTTAAGGATTTGTTTTTATTTTTTTATTTCCTATTTTGGTTTTATTTATTTATTTAATATTTCTGGGTTTTTTTAAAGTTTCCTGATTTATAATATAATTTCAAACTTATTTAAGGTTTCTTGATTTGTATTATAATGCTAGATTTATTTATTTATATAATTATTTATTTAGTGTTTTAATTATTGAATGTGTTTTTTTTTTATTTCATAATTTATTTTATTTGCTTTTGTTATAATGAATCATTAAATTGACATTAGATGCAATTTTTTTTCGTGAAGTATAAGATTTTTCATTGTTGTTAATTGTATTGCAACAGAAATATTTCAAAATTTATTTATCAATGCATATTTGTTTATTTACAATATTTTACAATGCCATTTATTTTACAATATTTCCAATACATATTTATATTACTACTGTGCCCAAAAAGTAAAACCAATTATTTTTTTTTCCAAAAACTCTTCATTTATTTTTCCAAATTTATTTCATCGCCTTCAAAGTAATCCCCTCCGGAAACAATGCGCTAATGCCAACTTTTTTTTTAATCCTCAATGCATGATAAAAAGTCATCGACAGGGATGGCTTTCAAAGCGCGCGGCGATTCACGTTGAATCTCTTCAATCTTCACTCAAAAACAGAGTGATCTTTTTTGAGTTTAGGGACTAGCCAGAAGTTACTCTGTGTGAATATGGTGGTTATGGAAGGATATAGGTTTCATTTTTGGCGAGAAAATCACGAAGAATCAACGCATTCAGTGAGCTTCAGGGCGCATTCAGTGTTTTCGGTACCAATCGAGATTTGACGCGTTTGAGGCCCAAAATGAAATTGACCGATCCTTTTGAAATTTCAACATCATCAGCAAGGTCTCTAATTGTAAATCGACAGTTTTCAAGCACCAAATCTTTAATTTTGGACGTGAGCTTCATCCGTTGAGGTTGATGGTCGACCAGAGGGCTCTTCTTCTACAACGCCACTACCACTTCTAAACATTTCTTTCTGATATAGGAATGCTCATCGAATGCCTTCTGCAACATTCTATACGTTTCCGCAAACAAACTTTAATGCTAGTTCTTTGCTCAATTAATTCAGACATTTCAAAAATCGCCGGAATCAGTTTTAGCGTCTCACAAAGCCAAGCGTAACTCAAACACTAACGAATATTTTGACGTCAAATTTCACACAGATGTCAAGGACAGTGCCAGAAACTTTAAAAAGAAAAAAAATGAAATTCCTAAACCCCGGGAATTTTAAATTGAAAATTGGTCTTATTTTTTTGGACACAGTAGTATAATATATCACGCAATAGATATTATTTTCCATATTAACTGACTTTTTCTTTACGTGATAAGATTATTTTAAAACAACAAATTTTTGGCAATTTGAAAATGGTACACAGAAAGTGTGACGCAAATCACGAGGCCGCTTTTAATATTAGCACTATGGTATTGAATACAAAAAAAATGATATTAATAACAAAAAGATTCCTTTTTTAAAAATAAAAAATGTTTACAAATGGTTTAATTGTTTAAAATTACAAAATCATCTATATTTCATGAAATAGATCTACATCATCAGTGGCATAACAGCCCCCTAGTGGGCCAAAGCCGTTTGCCTACTGGCAGATTTCGAGACAGGAGATGGTTTCGTTCTGCAGGGTAAAGTTGCCAGCCATACATATAACTGTCATATTAGACCGGGACCTACGGTTTAAAGTAGATTTCGAATCACTACAAACATCCATGGAACCTCCTGAACCCAAAACTTGTGACACCGAGAGCCAGAGCGCTAGTCACTCGCCATCAGGCTCCGTGTAATAGATAGACATTAGATTAAATTTATCCCATTGTGTTATTTTTTTCCATGAATTTATTTAAATATTTTATTGCAGATTAGCAGACAATTAACTTACCGTTTGTTATATAATCGTTACATTATTTTCAATTAAAAAATCGCAGTAGAAAATATATTTTATCGTCGTTTTTTTTTTAAAGCATCAAACACATTATTGTGCATTATTCATGGTATGCCTGAATAATGCATGGATGTGTCATGCATTATTCATGGTAAAACCAGAATGAAATAAAAGCACATCCGTTGAAATATCAAGAATATCCGGATCTGTCCGAATCTATCAAGCATCTAATTGTATTAGGATTTCCGTAAATTTCATGGGATATTTTCGTGCAACATTGAATATTAGTGGTAAATAACAACAAGCAAAAGTCAACATTGAAATAACAAGAATATTACAACATGCAATATTAGTGATAACAGTAGTTACATCCGAGTTACAACATGCAATATTAATAACAGTAGTTACAACATGCAATATTAGTGGTAACAGTAGTTACAACATGCAATATTTCGTAACAGTAGTTACAACATGCAATATTAGTGAACACAGTTACAACATGCAATATTAGTGGTAACAATAGTTACAACATGCAATATTAGTGGTAACAGTAGTTACAACATGCAATATTAGTGGTAACGACATGCAATATTAGTGTTACAACATGCAATATTAGTGGTAACAGTAGTTACAACATGCAATATTAGTGGTAACAGTAGTTACAACATGCAATATTAGTGGTAACAGTAGTTACAACATGCAATATTAGTGGTAACAGTAGTTACAACATGCAATATTAGTGGTAACAGTAGTTACGACATGCAATATTACAACATTACACATGCAATTAGTGGTAACAGTAGTTACAACATGCAATATTAGTGGTAACAGTAGTTACAACATGCAATATTAGTATTCCATTCTCACTAAATCGATGCACTCGCAGAGATCCAGGCGTGTACCGCAAACCTTAAGAATCCAGGATGGCTGTCCGTCACCTGTACGAGACGGCCTTCGACAGCACCGCAAGTCCGGCGAACGCGGACGAGGATCCGGCCGAAATCTTGGAGACCAGCCGGAGGCTGTGCAGTCCGGAGCCCAGCGTCTCCCAGCGTCCTTCTCCGGCCTCCTCTCGGTCCAGCACGGACTCGGCCCGGCGGTCGTCGCCCCGCAGTCCAGCGCTGCACCTCAAAAAGCTGTTCACGCCCTGGGTGTGCGTGAAAGGAAACAAGTAAGGATTGCCTTTGGGTTTAACATTGTTCGATTAATATGATCTGTATCACATGTCATCTAATTATGTTGAATATCGGTGGACTTCATGTTTTTATTTAAACCACGGATTTACATGTAATTTGCCTGTCGTATAAGAGGAAAGTCAGAATACTCTTATTAGACAGCCTTGACTACTGCCAAATGCTTTAGAGATATTGTCCACCATCAAGTTTCTTCATTCCATTAGCTGCTTTGAACTTACAGCACACGCTAATTGTGGGAATTACCACTGAGCTACGAGTCGGCCTATAACTTTGTTGTCTTATTTTAACTATTTTTCTGCCGAAAACGAGGGATTACTTCCCTTTTAACTATCTATAGAGAATGCTTTTATTACTATTATTTTCATTCTCATCCCAGGAAATATTAAATGGCCATATAGATTTGGAGACCGTAATGCATTTTGTAGTTCGTCGACAAGAAGAAAAAATCAGAATACTTTCATTAAAAAATTTTTTTTTAATTTTGGTCAAATGTTTTAGAAATATTATTCGCCATAGAGTTTCCTCTCTCCTCCTCCTACGCTAACTGTGTGAGTTACCACTGAGCTATAACTTTGTAGCATGAGTTTTAACAGCCTATAAGACATCTGTTGGACATTCATTGCACTCTTTTAAAAGTACAAATTTCTATCAAAACATGTATAAAACACATGTAATCCATAACGTTTACTTGAACAATCAGAGCTCTACAATAAATGGTTTTTCTACTTTATTTTATCCTGCATCTTCTACTGAAATCTCTCAGCTGTACAATAACCATTCTACCGAAGAAACATTTGTTTGCTCAATTAAAGCTCTTCTTCATTGACGCCACGGCCTTATGATGGAACAAGACCGTCTTCCTACTAGTAGATTTCGAGACAGGAGATGTTTTCTTTTTACTGGATAGAGTTGTCAACCATACGCCCAATGCTCTACACTCCTTTTTGACGGGGACCAATTGTTTAAAAGGGATTCCGAATCACTACAAACATCCATGTCACAAACATACTTGGATTTAAATGAGAAGACAACAAAAGATATCCTCAAGATCCCTACGCCTTTCAGTCATATTAGACAGAGACCTACAGTTTAAAATGCATTCCGAGCAACTACTACTACTACTACACCAGACCACACCACATCGCTGTGCCTAGAGCTGAGTTTTTCCCTTTACATTTTGGGATGATGTGGGTGAGAAGTCTGATTCGGATATGTGACGCTCTACGGTCATATGAGATCGGACCTACAGCTTAAAGTGGACTCTGAACTACTACAAACATACATGCATTCAAATGAGAAGACAACAAAAGATATCCGGGATTTGGCAAAAAGATATCTGCGGAATTCGAAACCCGAAACCTATGGTACCAAGCGTCAGAGCTCTAGCTACTCGGCCATCAAGCCCCTCATTCCGAATCACTACAAACATCCACGGCAAAAACACACATGGATTGAAATGAGAAGACAACAAAAGAGATCTTCAATAGCGCAACAGCACCATAGTGTGTCAAGATCATCTGGCTACTGACAAATTCCGAAATATCAGATGTTTTCTTTTTAAACATTGTCAGCCCTATACCTTACAGTCATATTAGATCGGGACCTACGGTTTAAAGTGGACTCCGAACCACTAGAAACCTCCATGGTACCGCCGGGACACGGACCCGAAACCTGTGGCTCCCGAGCGCCAGCTAGTCACTCGGCTATTCAGGCCCTCTAATTAGAGCTCTACAATACATAATTTTACCTCTGTTGTTGTTGTTATCGTGTCCATGGATTTAAAATATAAACTATCAAAGTTAGATCAAGTCAAAAGTCTTCACGATAGCGGCCGCTAACAACGGCACCGCTTCACTATACAGGACTTCTCTTAAGTTGGCCTCGATTGGCACCATACCCAATTGCAAAACATGGAAAGTAAGTGTTGGGCACTCTAGAATGTGCTTAGGTGTTAGGAAAGCGTTGGGGCAATTTCTGCAGGGAAATGTATTCCCTGGTCTTGTCTGGGAGAATCTTCATCCCTCTGTAATGATTAGTTCTGAGTCTGCTAATAACTGATGTCAACTTCCTGGGGCAGTTGAAATGCGTAATTTTATCTCTTTTTTTTATAAAATAAATCCTTACTCCAAACAGAAACCCTGAATCGCCCATCGATGTCCCCCAGCCACACAACAACAATCCCACCGAAGACAAGTCCAAGACGTTCTCCCCTTCCGTCGAGTTCAAGAAGCTGGACGTGGCGGACGAAAGCAAGAAGAACCTCAACGACCGTCTTCCGGACACCAACACGAGCTCGTCTTCCATTGACAATAGCTTCAATGAGAACAATGTCCATACAGTGCCATATGCCGTGCCAAGCCCCTCGGTACAAGACAACGGATATTTTGCCGATGTCAGTAAGTTGATTTAGGAAATATTTATGACCATCAAAACAACATCACACTTATATATTTGTTATTTCGATAAAATTTTGCCTTCTAACTAAAAAAAATAAATTTTGTGATTTGTACACTGAGAAACTATTCTTTATTTTCATTAGTTTATCTCTCTGAAACAGGTACAAGCACAGTAATCCAAAATTACAATTATGACACAACGAATTCAACCTACTCTTCCCAATCTTCGAAGGAGGGTTGGAAAACAGTTACCATTGACACACATTCAGGTGAGTATATATACTTAAAAACCCAAACAATTTTTTTGTTGTTGTTGTCAATTCCTTTTTCAATTCCTTCTATTAGCTTACACTCTCACTATATATATATCTTGTCCAAATTTTCAATCATTCATAAAATACTTTTTATTCACCCACTCAAGTTCAAATACATTTTTTGAACTTGTAGTGGATGACACTTGATTTTAATACAATTTTTTTCCAATATTGATTCATTAATTAAATTTAATTAATTAATTTTAGTTTTTCTAAGATTTAAGTTGCATATACCTACCAACAGATGGCGCCAGATAAACTTAAAAAAATGAATGAAAATTATTTATAAAAGCCTTTCTGCAATGTCGTGAAAAAAAAAGAAATTGACTTAAAAATTTTGCTTTTTATATATTACTTGTTTTTTCTATTGTTGCCATTCGTAGTCACTTATTCTTTTTTTTTTTTTAAGACATTTATATGTCTGTAAATAACATTGGCTTATTTTATAAATCGGTTTGTTATTGGCTTTTATAAATCCATAAATAAATATTTATTTCATTTAATTGATGGATTATGTCGATTTCTATTACATCTCCTGTTCAAATTACGTAATTTATCATCCTGCAAATGTTGTTTTCAAATTCAACTCACTTTGACCTAAGATAGTGGCCACTCAAACAATGCGTATGCTGCAGCGTTATGTTGTTGGCATTATTGAATAATCTATCATCCATGTGCTTTTTCATCTCTGACGTCTGCTATAGGCACACAGTGGTTGTAATAAAACTTCCTCTAGGTAGAGAATCCTGTAACTGCAATTGGTCAGCGAATTGAAACCAAAATTGGTATATGGACTATAAACCAAATGCGTCAAAGGAAGCTGCAGAAATAAAATTCAATTCCCAAAATGTCCTCTAAAAGGCGCTTTTGCTGCGGGAAATTCTACATAGAAAATGGCCAACAAGTAATAAAAATGATGCTTTCAACATTTAAGAAGCAAAAAATTAATAAGCAGAATGGTGAAAATCTGTTTTTTTATGTGTGCACAAAGGTGAAAATGGGACCCAAAACAGCTCTCGGTATAAAACGAGAGGATCAGCATTAAGTTTGCATTCTAATGTATTGTAACCAGAACCGGATTTTCCTATAGGCTAACTAGGCTTCAGCCTTTTAGCCTCATGGTAAAAAAAGGACCTACATTCAAAGTGTTAGCAAAATTAGAATTACACTATTCTAAAAACAGTAAACACTAAAACACATAATAGAAAACAAGGAGAAATTCTACACA
This sequence comes from Caerostris extrusa, assembly GCA_021605095.1. NCBI lineage: Eukaryota > Metazoa > Arthropoda > Arachnida > Araneae > Araneidae > Caerostris > Caerostris extrusa. The sequence continues at coordinate 55,965 of BPLR01017891.1, read as the reverse complement.
TATGACAAATAAACAAATATAAAAATGTATTGGTTAAGATCAACACGTTCGGCTCATTGGGTCTGTTCGTTTGTATATACTGTTCGTTTGCATATACTATGTTTTATTAGTTATTGTTACAAATACTATATATGGTGCTGAGAATAAATGTCCAAATAAGTGTTCTCGAGTTTTTTTTTGTCCACACACCACATTTTTTATAAAGATTAGTACCCATCACAACATGTTTCATTTAACATATTGATATATATCACAGTAATGATGAATTTTATTATCTCTCTTGTAATTTACAAACTTAAAAATGGGAGGTGAAAGGGCTTCATAAGTGGAATAGTCTAGGGCCTCTTTTCATCTAAATCCGGTCCTGATTGTAACATTTTTTTTTTTTAGTTGTACGTCGTTTCTTGGCAAAAACACGTTCTACAAAAAAAAAAAAAACGTAATTTATTGCTGCTATCCATGAGTTGCTCCGAAATACATAAACAAGGAAAGAAGAGAAGAAATTACACTGTGCATCAGTATCTTGCGAAAGCTATACGAGTCATGATGGCTGCGGTTTTAAAGATCGGAAAATTGTGAGTTCAAGCTGGAAGAGGACGTAAAACCATCTCTCTGAAGATTGTTGAAGCAGCCTTTGTCACACAGTCACTGACTAGTGCCAGTCAAGGCCGGATTTTCCTATAGGCTAACTAGGCTTCAGCTTAGGGCCTCATTCTCATTTTGGCTTATATTCAAATCGTTAGCAAAATTAGAATTACACTATTCTAAAAACAGTAAACACTAAAACACTGTATCAAAAATAAGGATAAATTCTACACATATGAATAATAAACAAACATAAGTAATTTACAAACTTAAAAATGGGAGGTGATAGGGTCTTATAAGTGAAATAGCCTAGGACTCTTTTCATCTAAATCCGGCCCTGGTGCCAGTAGTATATGCCTAACATCTCGATAGACAGATGTTCCGTATAGAACCGAAAGGAAGGAATTTCTGAATGGTGCTGTTCAGTTCCCCCCAGTGAATATTTCTGAAGATTTCTTTAGCGTACCTGATGTATAGCCTATATACCAATTTTGGTATCAATCCTCTGACGATTAGCGTTACAAGATGTTCCAAATAGAGTATATTTAATTATAACCACCCTGCATCCACGGGGAGCATGTTCCTATGTGCAACAAAAATTTGGAATGATTAACATTCCAAATTTAAATCATTGATTATCATTAATTTAAATCAAAATTGATTATCATTAATTTAAATCAAAATTGATTATCATTAATTTAAATCAAAATTGATTATCATTAATTTAAATCAACATTGATTATCATTACTCATGAGGAGCAATATGTGGAGAATTGGACTACTCTCCATTGTTAAACTTAAGAGAAAGACTTGAAGGTTGACAGATATATCGGACACACTTTTCGGCTTTGACTTGAAAAGTTTCGTTCCGACTTAGATTATCTTCTCATAAAGGTTCGTCAGTTCAGAAAACACGACAAACTATCCACCAAACCGTCTCTGGTATTCTGTTACTAATTATAGAAAATTAAGTTTATTGCGGTCCTGATAGCCAAGTGACTAGCGCTGGGGCATTCGGTACTTCGAATCCTGGCGGTGCCACGGAGTTGTGGTGGTACGGAATCCACTCTAAACCTTAGGTTCCGGTCTAATGTGGCTGTAGAGCGCTGAGCGGAGGGCTGACAACCCTACCTCATAAAAATAAAAGAACGTCTCATATTTCGGAATCTGCCTGTATTCAGACGGCATTTTACTGAAAATATATGGCCCACCATGGGGTATACCACCTGAAAATATATTAGTCCACCATGGGGTTATTGCGCCATCTTCTAATCAGCAATACAATAGAAAATATTGGATAAAAATGTTTTTAATATTTAAATTTTAACTTTTGAATTAAATCTAAGCTTGATCATGTCCCAACAAACCCAAAAATGTGTCACAAATATATATGCATAATATTTTCAGTAAAATGGACATATGATGAGAGAAACAGCGTGAAAAGCATTGGTGGACCATGGTCTGTGTATTTCTGGTTTAAAAACATTCCTTAAAAATATATCTAACCCTTCAACATCCTAAAATACATCTATTTTAATGCTTTTATTAAGGGTGATGGGCTCTTTATTTTCCGTTGATGAGTAACATAAAAGGGGGTAGTTCTATTTCCGGAAAGGGGAGTGAAAGTATTTTGAGGGAGATGAAATCTTGTTGGGGGCGGGGTGATCTAAATTCAGAAACAATCAATTCTTCCTTCCCTTTCTCCAGAATGACGAATATGGGCTTGTGGTTCATCCCCACCCCCACGGCCGTCACGTGCCATGTACATCGTTCGTTTTATTTGCCGGAAGTCCTCCATTACAGCTTCTTGAGCAGCCATCAATTGATAAGTAGTAGACCCAGACCGTAAACGGTCGTAAAACTGGCCGTTGTGACCTTTCGGAACGATGATGCTTCTTTAAGATTAATACATTAATTTAGCGAATGGAAAGTTAGCTGGTATCATATAACAAATATTTCTCTTTTTTTTTTTACTAGATATTGAATGGGAAAAATCCTTTTTTTCTCAATTCCTTCTATTAGCTCACACTCTCCCTATAACTATATATCTTGTTTAAATTTTCAATCATTAATAAAATATTTTTATTCATCCACTCAAGTTCAAATGCATTTTTTGTTAAACTTGTAGTGGATGACACTTGATGTTAATACAGTTTTTTCAAATATTAATTCAGTAATTAAATTTAATTAATAATTTTAGTTTTTTCAGATTTAAGTTGCATATATCTACCAATAGATGGCGCCAGATAAACTTAAAAAAATGACTGAAAATTATTTATAAAGGACTTTCTGCAATACAGTGAAAAAAAAAGTAGGAATTGACTTAATTTTTTTTTTTATTCAGTTGTTACTTATTTTAACTAGATATAGAATAAGAAAAGAAACCCTCTTTTTTCCTCCTGCATTACTTAGAAAATCTGTTGCGAATATAGTCCCTTGGGAGGACTGTTAGTACAGCTGCAGATATTTATAAAGTTGGCGTCTGCTTATATACGAGTAAATACAGATTTTTTTAATGAAGACTTGACCCTTTCAGTACATAGCTATTGGAGGTTATGGCTAATAAACGATTGAGACATTTTTTTTTTTTTTTTTTTTTGAAATTGTGTTGGCAATTTTTTATATGTCTCAATGAACGAGGTGTCTTTTGAGAGAAGAGTATGAAAATGTAAACTTTTAAAATAATTTGAGTGCCACTGAAAAGTAGAGTCTCAGTTTACAGGATACGAAATGTAACCATTTTAAAAGAAAAAAAAAAAAAAAAGACTTACGTTGCTTCTCATCTAGACTTTAAAAACAAACTGAACTTTGAAGTTTTACGGTGCTGTAATGTCTAGACCTATAACGACAGAAGAAGAGGAGGACTTTTCAGAAGACCGAGGGAGACTTTCAGGACCGTGGGAACACTTTAAATCTAGCCGTTTAGATCTAGTATACACCGAGACCTTTTACACTTATCTAGCGAAATCAAAATTATCAGCATCCAAGATTTTTAATACAGAATGGAATATGATAGGAATTGTTCATTATGAGCTGTTCGGTGACAATCCAACAGTAATAGCTGAAGTTTACTGACGAGTGAAGAACGAGTGATCCTGTAGCAATGTAAAACCAAACCGCACACTGCAAGATTAACTATGAGTCTGCTTGAAGAATTTGGCTGGGAAATTGTGTTACTCCCACCCTTTTTTTTTCTAATGCTCCAACAGATTACTCTCTGTTTAGAAGCTTACAGTATCATTTCGCAGAACTTAGGCAGACTTCACTAAAAGAGACTGAAAAGAAGGTGGATTTTTCTTTTCAAGGCAAAATCAAAAGAATTTTACACAAAAAGATATCAAAAGCTGATGGAAGAGAAGCGTCGTTAAAAAGAATTGATTTGGTTTGGTTTGATTTGTCGCTCTACGGTCACATTTCGCACATTATGGGCTATTTAGACCGGGACCTTCCGGTATAAAATGGATTCCGAACCACTCAAGAGCATTCATGCCACAGCCAGAATTCCAACCTGAAACCTGTGGTATCAAAAGTTTAAAAAGAATGGAGATTATGTTGATGGTCAAATGATTATATTTTTTGACTAAGTTTTCTGCTTTATTATTATTATTTATATTCAATTACTATTATTATTTAATTATTAAAAATTAATTCGTCTTATTTATTTCAATCGAAAAAAAAAGGCAGAACTTTCGTAGCATCCTCATATTTGATTATTTTAGTTGGAACTTATGAAACATTTATTAAAAATTGTGTTTTTCTTAGGTGTTATTTGAGTTGCTTTGTTTTTTATACGCAAATATCAACAGATAATTATGAATAATTTTAATTAAATTTATTTATTGCAAGAGAATTTTCTCAATAAGTGCATAATATTTTTGTCCTCGGAAAAAGCATAACTGTGGCAATGCTTTCCATCGTCCAAAAATCCCTTCCTTTTAAATTTGAACTTTGTTCTTTTTTTTTTGCAGGAACGAATGTAGCTTACGACATGAAAAGGCGGGAAAATGAACTCTGTAATGGAGGCGAGACCACAAACTCGTTCCAGACGTCCAGGACATCCAGGGAGGACATGAAGCGTGGCAGCTTCGAGTCGAATTCAGGTAAATCGTTCAAGCGTTGAAATCGATATAAAAATAAATTTGGCATTCCACACCTTTCAAAATTGAAGAAGATGCAATGAAAAGCGTAAATATTGTTTTCAATTTTGATTTATTTTGACTGATATTAGTGATAACTCAGAAATAACAAGAGGGCATAGTAATAACATTAAATAAAATGAAATATTAATTAAATAATCATCAACGTTTTATCAGAAGCTAGACTCTAGACTATATATATATAATATATAATATTAGAGTCTGATATCTATAATATATAAAATACCATCAAGCCAATAATACTGATCATCAACATAGTCACCTTCCTATTAACTTTTACCAGAGACCGTCAGGCCTCTTGTAAATAGTTGATAGGAAGATGTTATTGAAAAAATCCTATCCACAAAAAAAAAGTTGATGGAAAGGTGACTATGTTGATGGTCAGTATTATTTCAATCGGAAGAAATGGACATAAATTTTGTTATAACCTGAAATTTCTATTATATCTCTTTTTACCGAACTTTTCTTTTCTTGTCATTTCAGCCACCCGGGGAAACTTGTGGCTTGACTTCAGCCGGGCGCCCAAGCGAGCCAGACGCCACCTGTGCCTGGACATAAAAGGCCCCGAGGAGGAGGACGAACTGGAGCCCACCACCTACCTCAAGAAACAGGAGTGAGTGCAGTTCGATCCGTCTTTATACCAAGCTCGTCATTCTTTAACAGAACAGCCAACTTGTATTTGTACTACTTGATATAATCCTGCCATGAGCTCTCACCACAATGCATCCATTACCAATAAAATTAATAGCTATGAATTAGACTGAAATAATATCAAATTAAATATATTCGAATTTTATATGAATTAGTATTTACTATCTACTGCTATTGGGCATCTGCTTTAAGAGTTACTGCAGCGCACTGCTGGGAGAAAAAAACCCGAAAAACTCCTACTATGTAACCCTACTATCCCTACGATATGTTTACATATGCTATCACAATCATCATCGAATCTTTGAAAGCATGCACTGAAGCATTTTGATTCGGCCAATGGATTCGAGACCGAGTTTTGCTGTATACTAGCTGCGAATATTAGCATTGCTCCACGAGTTGAGTGTTTTCCTTCTTACTACTACTATTAAGCCTTTGTTTTTATTAGCCCAATAATTTTCGAAATACAAAAGTGGGTCAGAACCAAATTTTTAAAAAACGTCGACATCATCAGAAAAGGAAATATGAAGGGTGACCATAAAATAACTTTCCCTCTTTGGAGGCATTTTCAGCTAAAATTAATGAACAGAATGAAGCCAAATTTCATATGACAGTGGAAAACATGGTGAGATGATTTCCAAAAAAATACCAAAATTAGCCTGTAGAGGGAGATTTTGTCTCTGCTGTCAGGTACACACTTTGGACAATTTAGGTAGATTTTCAAATGTCTTAATTCTTATATGACAGCAGGTCCTGTTACTTGCACCATTACTGATGAGAAAAATCAGCAAATGCTGGACACTTTTCCAGAATTGCAGCAAAGACAGTACTTAGACTTGACAATTTTTATGCAAAATGGAGCTCGATCACCTGTTACCAAAATTAAAGTGCTCCCATGAACTTGAAAGTGGCCCTCTTCTTAAAACTGTTATAAGTCTAGTATAGACCGAGACGTTACACTATAAACTATTCAGAAATACCCTTTTCATAGAAAAATTATTACCAACCCCACATCATTCCAAACATATATATATATTTTTTGAAATGCAGATGTGTATATTAAATTTCAATTTTTTTTTTCAATTTATCTCAAATGAAGATTTTAGTTTTGTGTCTGAATGTTTTCGTCATTATCACGTATGCTAGCCCAGTTTGGGTTCTGCTGCAAGATACCACATTAACTACATTAGTTGACTTGAAAATAAAATTCTAAGAATGATTACTGATTCTCCGTGATATTTTAGAAATGATGACATTCGTCACAGTCCTTCTATTCAAAATTTTATGCTCAAGCTTGCTGAAAAATTCTATGCAAATCTTGAACATATTCCGAATGATGACATTCGTAATCTCCCGAGATACGATTTCACTCTGCCGGAAAATCTAAACGCCACAGGGCGGTTCTTTACAATTTACAAAGTTCCTAGACAAACTCGTCCTTTCGTCATCATTTCTAGCAGCGGTTATCCTATCCTTCTATGGAATCTCTTTTTATTTTGCTATTTTATATTATTCATTTTCTTCTTGAAAATTTTTAATTTGGGGACATTTCCTTAACTACTTATTTCCTGTTTTTTGATAACCATTGTTTCTCCTAATCCCCATGTACTCATTTTGACCAGACAGTAGTTTAAGGCCCCCTGAGCACAAGGTACTCCGATAAACTGTAAAGACTGACTGATGTTTTCTTCTGTCCTAGGTGGTACCACGGCTCCATCAGTCGAGCCGATGCTGAAAACTTGTTGCGTTTGATGAAGAAAGGTAGCTTTCTAGTCCGTTGCAGTGAGAAGTTGAAACGTCAATACCTGCTGTCGCTCAAGTAATTTTATTAGATCTATCTCAATTATCGAGCTGTATTTTAATCTCATTTTTTAACTAAGCGATTTCTTGATTCTTTAAAACATTTTTCACTGTCTTTTTTTTCCTCAAGAAGAATGTGTCTAATGAGTACAGAATTTTATTCATACATAATAAAATTCCAAATCAATAAACCAGAAAAACTATATGACGTATACTATAACAGATGTATGGAAACCCTTTGTCACTGGGTTCTTTGTTCTGGGTTTATTGTTAATGTTGTTGTTATTAATCCCCCTGGTGCAGGAAAGCCTACACCAGGTCCGAAGTACCCCTCGCAGGCGACTGCTCCATGGCTAAGGGTAACATGCAGCTTCAGTTTAGCGAGGAATCACGAGGGCTGAAGTCTGACTAAACCTCAAGACAATGCTCTACAGTCATATTAGACCGAGACCTATGGTTTAAAGTGGTTTCCGTGCCACTACAAATATCCAGAGCACCACCGGGATTCGAACCCGAAACCTGTGACACAGAGCGCCAGAGCGCTAGACACTCGGCCATTCAGGCCCATTGTCAATATGCAGTGTATAACAGCAACAAATATCACTTAGATTTTTGTCATGTATGGTTTGGTTTCATTTGTCGCCCTACGGTCATCTTGTGCACATGAGTGCTAAACAGACCGGCACCTACAGTTTTAAGTGGATTCTGAATCACTAACAAACATCCATGCCACATCCAGGATTCGAACCTGGATCCTGGGGTACCAAAGGCCAGAGCGCTAGCCAATTGGTCACCAAGGCCGCTAATCAAAATAAGGCGACCAATAACTTATTTTCGTTAAAGGGGGAAAAAAAAAAAAAAAGAACGAAAGAAATAAGTACTGTTCCATAAGCTAACATAACCATACCATAAGGAAAACATGCTATTGTTATAATTTATGTTGTTCCTTGACTGAACATCCACCAAATGTTCGAGCAAGAATATATTCCACCATTTATTTATCTCTATGTTCCCGTCGGAAAACAAGCATACTGTTTCTGTTATTTATCCTCCTGGTTAAGGTCCCTAAACCAGATCCAAAAGACCATACCACATTTATAAATCAAAAGCAATTTCTTCCTCATTCAACAGCTGCCCCACAGAGGCAACGACCGATACAATCACGGATATGAGAGGGAGGAGCGATGGCTGAGCAGTGAAAAACAGGCACGAGTCTTCACATTTCGGTTTGTAAATTAAACTCCTTATGTGGCTAGTCCTTAGCCTAGATAAAGCCGTCTGAGTAAATCTTAGTCAGGTGCACTGTAAGGACAATCCTTCAATATCTATAATATTTTCGATCAATGATATGAGAGGAACAAGCGATGGCTAAGCAGTGGCAATAGGTAAACGTCTTCACATTACCGTTGAAGGTAAAACTTCGTATGTGGCCAGTCCTTAGTCTAGATAAAGCAGGCTAAGCAAATCTTGGGCAAGTGTCCTGCAAGGACAATCCAGGGTACTTAGCGACATACCAGTCATGCTTTGGCTGAAATTTCCCAAATGGTATTTACTTTGGGCAGAAATGGGGAATGTACTTTTTAAGGTACTAAATGTGTTTCATAAAAAAAAAAAAATCATCGAAGAGCTGAGGCGAAGATTTCATTAAAAATGATTATGCCGATGATTAAATAAATTAATTTTGGCTAAGTATTCAGTTTTTTTCAATAGAAAAAAGCGGGCAACGTAATACTTTTTCAAATGTTTATCTTGATGGTAATTTGGGCTTTGGTATCACACAGTATTTTATTGCGGGTAACGAGTTTGCAGATACCCTCGCTAATGCCGGATCCAACCTTTCTCAACTAGATCCCCTTATTGACTACCATAGTATTAAGAGACAGCTAGGTCTAAGGCCAGATATCGTGAAATTTTTTTTCCAACTCAGTCAGAGGGGAAGACTTGGAGTTTCTTAATGGATAATCCCATTCCATGTGATTTTCCCAGGCACATAGTTGATATTATTCAGAACAGTAACTGGACATGATTATTTTAGCAAACAGCTTCACAGATTTGGTCTGGCAAACTCTCCGACTTGCCTACGCTGCTTGACTAATTCTGAAATGAGTGCTAACCACTTGAACTACTGTCCTGGAATAATTGACATATTAACTGTGTAAATACTGGAAAAGATTTTAATTATTTTATGTGTGTTTCTGAACTGTATTGGGCTGGCCATCATAGACTGTTGACAGTCATGCCTAGGCCTGGTGTAGGTTAAAAAAAAAATCACACAGCATTTTTTTTTTTTTGTCAGAAGTTATTACTACAATGCGAAGATAATCTAATGCTCTGTACGTATTTTGATATTAAATCCAAATTAAAAGAATGGAGTTGTTCCCTTTTCGTATTCATAGGACAGTTTCGTAATTGTTTTCTCAGGAGTTCCAGGGGAGTGATGCACGTGAAGATCGTCCAGCTGGCCAACGGGAAATATGTGATAAAGCAGCAGGCGCAGACCTTCGACTCCATTCCGCAGCTGATCCAGTACTTCAGCACGCACATCCTCAACATCCACGAGATGAACGTCTACCTGTCGCATCCCGTCGTGGAGAAGCTGCTGTGACTGTTGAAAAACTATTATTAAAGATGTATATTTCGTTTTCTACTGTCTCCTTCCCTCCCTTCATTCCTTTCACCTAGATCAGGGATGTACAATAGGGCTACATGTGCTCACTGTAACTTATCCGTAAAGGCTCGTTCCCACCGAGGCGTGAGGCTGCGACGCGTTATGCGGCAGGGAAGAAAATTTTTCGACCCGTTCACAGCGAAACGTCAGAAATCGCTTTACGCCTAGTGAAGTTCCACTTCGTGTTGAAAGTTGGCCAACTCGAAGCGGTGGATTTCAAACCGGTTTCAGGCGAACGCGGTGAGGCTAGTGATTGGTCAACGCTTCACGCTTCAACGCCTCGGTGGGAACGAGCCTTAAGTCGTATACGCACACAAAAAAAAACATGGAAAACATCTATCATATATCTATTTATATGTTTATTAAAGTTGTTGTTGACTAATTCTCAGTATCATACAGCGCGGGACGGACACCCCATGAGTAGTCTACTCATGGGTGAAGGGAAAGAGGGCAACTTCTATTGTGATGGAGCACGCGTAGGTAGAAGTCTAGCTTGACTCTGATTCACTAAAGAAGGAGGGCAGTGCCTTTCGGGAGGGAGGGGGAGGACTTTTTTGCCGGATACTGTCCCTCATTTGCATATCGTAAGAGAGAAAATCCTAGAAAACTCCCACTAGGTAGCCCGACTAACGAAGCAAGATGCTGAACATCAACAAACGCCATCGAATCTCCTTTTTTTTTTAAACTGCCGCCTTCTGCTGATTGAACCTCATCCTTAATGCTCACCAGCGACGCACGTTGCCGCTGAGCCAGGAGTCTGGCATTTCTTAAAGTTCTTGTGTGTGTGTTTTTATCTATGAAAGACAGCAATTAATCATCTAAATTTCACCAAATTTAATAGGAATGTTTTTAATACGAAGCCTAAATAAATTGAAAAAAAAATTGAAATTGGATTAGTATTCGTGAAGAAATTATCGAATTAGCTTTTATCAAAATTTGGCGACTTTTCGTGTCGAATTGACGTCTTTTTCATGGTTGGCATTATTTTTTTACGCTGTTTTACTGTTCATGATAGGCTGACATAAAAAAAAGAGAAAAAAAGCATACTAATCGCTGAATTTCAACCACTTAAATTTTTTGTTTGATAATTAAGAAAAAAAGTTGTATTGCTATTTTATCAACTAAAATATCCCAGTTTAATCTTGATTCCTCTACCTCCGAAGAAATGGTCAACGCGAAGTATATTGCCAATTCATTTCTTTATTCAATTCCTTCTATTAGCTCACACTCTCTCTATATATATCTTGTTCAAACTTTCAATCGTTATTAAAATACATTTTATTCATCCGCTCAAGTTCAAATACATTTCTTTTGAACTTGTAGTGGATGACACTGGATGTTAATACAGTTTTTTCAAATATTAATTCATTCATTAAATTTAATTAATTAATTTTAGTTTTTTTTAGATTTAAGTTGCATATATCTACCAATAGATGGCGCCAGATAAACTAAAAAAAAAAAAAAAGAATGAAAATTATTTATGAAGGACTTTCTGCAATACAGTGAAAAAAAATAGGAATTGACTTTAAATTTTTTTTTTTTTTTTATATTACTTGGTTTTCAATTCAAGGATTCTTGCACTGGATGTTCAAAATTTTACAGCCATTGGGGTGAGTTTATCAAGTGTGAGAGTTTTCTCAACGGGAGGTTGGAAAAAGTGGCAGTGCTAAAGAAATAGTCTTTATTCCCAATATACAATCGATAACATCCGGTGGGTCGCTCGAATTTGAAAGACTGCAATTCCAGATACGAATTTCTTTTGCTATGCCCAGTGCCGTAACTGGCTGTTTCTATGCACTGTGCAAGTATTTGCATATATATTGCTCTTTTAATATTTATGCAATACTAAATAAAAAACTATTGATTCATCATTCATATTAAAATATACTTCACTGACACCCATGATAACAATAAAAGAAAGGAGCTTATCTATTGATATAAACTTCTATTTCATACAAAACTTATCAAACTATATAAAAGAGTTCAGAATTTTTTATTTTTCTTGGAAGCCATTTTTGTTTTTGTTTTTATTTTTGGCATCCCTATATGGAAATTTGCTTCATTTGAATCTTACAATTGATATCCTGATTCTGAAGAAAATTAGACATAATTGCTTCACGTTCAACGAAAATGTTACTAATACAGGGTCTGTGGGATTTTGAAGTAGTGCTTTTAATGATGTCAGATTGCTTACTAAAACTCTCAGAATGTTAACGAATTCACCCTGGTGCTTTCGTAATGACGATATTAGACGAGATCTCTCGATTCCAAGTTTAAGACAATTTGTTCACAAAATTTCTACTAAATTCTATAATGATATGCGAAACATCAATAACCCTGTTTTAAATATCCTACAAAATTACGATTATGATATTTCTTCCCGCAAACATAGCAAAAGACCTCGCACTGTTCTAAATATTTTAAATTAATTCCTTACAATTGCCTAGATGAAAAAAAAAGTTCTTCTCCTACGCTATTTTTTCTCCTAATTTGACCTTTGCTCATTCTGTTTTTTTTTTTTCCATTACATGCAACGGATTTTATCAACATCTACATTTTTGAAATTTTTGTTATTTTTTATTTTATAATTTTATTAAATAAATAATTCTTTTTAAAAAAAAGGGGCATTTAATTATCTATATTTCTTATTAATTCAAAGGGCATGAGACCACTGCTACGTTTCAACATTTTACAATGAAGGAGCTAGTGGCCGCTACGTGGCCAAGGACCTTCTTATAATCTACAATAAGAGATTGCTTACTCACTCTGGATTCACAAAAGATTAACTTTCTGAATTGAAATCTTTGAATAATTTCGAATAACTTTTTATTTATTTAAAGTGTTATTTTTCAGATTGAACCCCCCCCATCTTTTCCAAATACAATAATGCATTTCATATGTGCATTATTCCTCTAGCGAGGCGGCTTCGATCGGATCGAAGGAAATTGCACATTCTCCAAAATAATTATTTACCAGAAGGGACATTCGCTTTTAGGATTTATTTATCGTCTTCGATTTTTCGTTTTACACAACACTCTTGACACTACATATCTTCTGCAAAGAAAACAATTGGATTGACAAACTTGCCTAGACAGTATGTCAGAAATAGTCAAACAAATTGTCTTTTTGAAAAGAGGTTATCGTATCTCTGACGATGAAATATAGGTGAAGTAGTTAAAACGAGAACTAATCCGATTGTGTCCTTTGCAACCCATAGAGATCCACTCAAAGAGAGTGGAAAAAAACGAGAAAAAAAGTAGTTCATGCATAAAAGTACTTCATGCAAAAATTAAATTCAATACTACTGCATCCAACGTTGCTGATAATCTCCCTTGTCAGCAGTCGAATTACTGCTAGAATATATTTTTGAATTTTGTCTCAGATTCAACTATTTGTCGCGATAGATTCCCTAAAAAAATAACGGTATAACCATTTCACTTATTAAAAACCCAAAACAAAAAAAGTCCCCTATTTGCAGCAGAAACGATGAAAAAAATATTAAGAATCAACTACTACTACTACACTACACCACATCACTGTGGCTAGAGCTGAGTTGCCCCTATACAGTTTGGGAATGATGTGGGGGGAGAAGAAGTCTGTCTGGGCTCCGTGATGATCTTACAGTCAGGTGAAACCGGGACCTACGCTTAAAGTGGATTCCGAACCACTACAAACATCCATGGCACCACCGGGACTCGAACCCGAAACTTGTGGCACTGAGCGCTAAACACTCCACCATTCAGGCCCCTATTAAGAATCCAGCAAAGTTCTATAAGAGTGAATTCTAGATATTGAAACAAGGGGTCAAAACTGGAAGGTTGCAATAAATACTCAAAAAGTCTAGCAACCTGATGGCGAATTGGCTAGCACTCTGGCCTTGGTACCACAGGTTTCAGGTTCGAATCCTGGCGGTGGCATGAATGTTTGTTAGGGGTTCGAATCCCTAACAAACGTTAAACTGTAGATCCAGGTCTAATTAGCCTAAAGTGTGAAAAAATGGCCGTAGAGAGACATCTGAAATCGAAAATCTAAATCACTACTATTAAGAAGGAACAATAGGAAAACGATGCAGAAAATCACAATTGCTTAAAAATCACTCTTGTATAAATCAGCTAACTTATTTTTGGGACCATTCTTGATGAAAAACTAAAGTGGAAAAAATCTCATTAAAAATACAAAAACAAGCGATACCAAAAATAGGCAAAACCTACGGAGCTATGAGCAAACGACTAATTATTGGCAGAAATTCAATATTGAATACTAGAAATAAAAGAACTACTACAAAGGGTATTCAGACATTTTTGTAATGATTTTAACTTACTCCATTTAAATCAGTAAAAAAGAGAAAAAAAAAAAAAAACTGAATTCCATCAGTTCGGAATAGTCTTAATTATCGTCTGCATCATCAAAATTATTATTTGCTTTAATATGTCGTTGAAAAATAAATTATATAAGGAAAGCTTTTTCCTCTCTTTGCGAAGAGAAATATTTTCATTTGATTGTTAAAAGATATGTAAAAAGCGTGATTTTAATATTTCAACTCTTAAAATAAGTGACAAAACAAATAAAAAAAAGTAAAAGAACTTCAAAAATACATTTAACTGGGAAACATGCGTGAAAAAACTTACCCAACAGAGATACGTACATCTCTTATTGTACCTAAATACACATCCCATGTCTCAAGAGACAATCGAACCTTCAAAGAACTATTGCAATATCTTTATACATCAGTATAGAAACTGCAAGCAAAATTATAAAATCTGATTTTAAGCTAGTCAAAACAAAAACAAGTAATATAAAAACAAATTTTTTAAAGTCAATTCCTTCTTTTTTTTTTTTTTTCACTATATTGCAGAAAATCCTTTATAAATATTTTTCATACATTTTTTTAAGTTTATTTGGCGCCATCTATGGGTAGATATATGCAACTTAAATCTAAAAAAAAAAATAAAATTAAGTAATTAAATTTAATTGCTGAATTAATATTTGAAAAAACTGTATTAACATCCAGTGTCATCCACTACAAGTTCACAAAAAATGTATTTGAACTTCAGTGGAGGTATAAAAAGTATTTTATGAACGATTGAAAATTTGAACAAGATATATATAGGAGAGTGTGAGCTAATAGAAGGAATTGAAAAAAAGAACAGCTATCTCGAATTACAGCAAAAATAATAAAAGCAAAAATAATAAAAACAAATATAATAAAAGCAAATACATACGATAAAAATAATAAAAGCAAATATATTAGGCTATATTTCAAATTTAATTAAAAACTTTTTGATCATTTAAAATTAAAAAATATAGAATACACTAACAAGAATACTCAAACACGTTCAAATTTCAAACGTAAAAATTAAGATTAATAATATCCAGAAAAATAAGCTAAATTAAAATCAGACGATTTTTATATTATTGCCAATTTGTAGTTACATTATTTTAAAAATTGAACAATATATATTAAATGAATAATAAAAATATTTGATAATAAAATAAAAATAATTAATAATTAAATGAATAAATTAAAATCAGACGATTTTTTTTTATATTATTTCGAATTTGTAATTACATTAATTTAAAAATTGAATAATATATATTAAATAAATAATAAAAATATTTGATAATAAAATAATAATAATTAATAATTAAATGAATGAAAATAATTAATAATTGAATGAATAAAATAATTAGTAATCATTAATTAATTAATAATTTATGAGAAAAAAGAGATTATTAACTAATTATTAATTAAATAATGATGAGAAAATGAGAAGAAAGAGCAGCGTGAATAAATGAATATTTCTCCCATATAAAAACTAAAATTAATTAATTAAATTTAAGTAATCAATTAATATTTGAAAAAACTGTATTAACAACCAGTGTCATTCACTACAAGTTTTAAAAAATTTATTTGAACTTGAGTGGATGAATAAAATGTATTTTATGAATGATTGAAAATTTGAACAAGATATATATAGGGAGAGTGTGAGCTAATAGAAGGAATTTAAAAAAGACATTCACCCGAATGCTAAAACATGACTATGTGAGAATTGTAGAAGTTTAGTTGTTCTTAAATTTATTTGGAATATTAAATTAGTTGGTAAATGGATTTTATTTTCGCCCATTGTAAAGAGATGTTTTTAAAAATCGTTTGGTCAGAATGTTTAGTCAATGTTTTGTACAATTTTGTTTGAATAAGGTTTATGATTAATTTCATCTCTTTTGATGTTGATATTGATAAAACGACATGTTGTAACTACTTCTGAAGAAATTCGGCAACCTCTTGCTTTGAGGAAAAATATTTCCCAAGTGTTACTTAATCTATTGATAAAGTTCAAATTAAGTTGCCAAATTTTAAAAATTAAAAAAAAAAAAGTGGTAGGAGATTATTTGTTGCAATTTCGTTTAGAACTGACTAGTTCCATATTGATACGAACATTAATTCTTAAGATTCTTGATTAAATCCCAAAATTGTACAGAATAATAATCGGTGATAAATCAGTTTATTGATCGTGAAATCAATTCGTTAACATCGTTAAATAATCAAAACTGTCCACGTCCATCCTGACCACATTGTTTTATCAAAAGACAACATGTTATTACTTCTGAAAAAAATTGGGCCGCCACTGCCCTATACATTTTATTATCCAACCACAAAGTTAAACAATACTACATTACAATAACCATGATTTAAACAATTACTTTAATTTAATTTGGAACACAACAATGATTAACTCACCCAGAATCACAGGGACAACATTTCATTAAGCGAAAAAATTTGACAAACTAATCTCCCGTTTCATTTATAAATAATTAGTTCTTAACTAAAAGGAAGAACTGTACCAATAAAAGGTAAGAATTGCAAGGTTGAAGTACAATCAGTCGAAGTCGAACCAACTATAATTATTTTCTTCTAAAACAAAAAGTGGTAGTTGTTGCCTTTATTGCATTTCCATTAAGCGAAAAAATTTGACAAACTAATCTCCCGTTTCATTTATAAATAATTAGTTCTTAACTAAAAGGAAGAACTGTACCAACAAAAGGTAAGAATTGCAAGGTTGAAGTACAATCAATCGAAGTCGAACCAACTATAATTATTTTCTTCTAAAACAAAAAGTGGTAGTTGTTGCCTTTATTGCATTTCCATTAAGCGAAAAAATTTGACAAACTAATCTCCGTTTCATTTATAAATAATTAGTTCTTAACTAAAAGGAAGAACTGTACCAATAAAAGGTAAGAATTGCAAGGTTGAAGTACAATCAATCGAAGTCGAACCAACTATAATTATTTTCTTCTAAAACAAAAAGTGGTAGTTGTTGCCTTTATTGCATTTCCATTAAGCGAAAAAATTTGACAAACTAATCTCCGTTTCATTTATAAATAATTAGTTCTTAACTAAAAGGAAGAACTGTACCAATAAAAGGTAAGAATTGCAAGGTTGAAGTACAATCAATCGAAATCGAACCAACTATAATTATTTTCTTCTAAAACAAAAAGTGGTAGTTGTTGCCTTTATTGCATTTCCATTAAGCGAAAAAAATTTGACAAACTAATCTCCCGTTTCATTTATAAATAATTAGTTCTTAACTAAAAGGAAGAACTGTACCAACAAAATAAGAATTGCAAAGGTTGAAGTACAATCAATCGAAGTCGAACCAACTATAATTATTTTCTTCTAAAACAAAAAGTGGTAGTTGTTGCCTTTATTGCATTTCCATTAAACGAAAAATTTGACAAACTAATCTCCCGTTTCATTTATAAATAATTAGTTCTTAACTAAAAGGAAGAACTGTACCAATAAAAAGTAAGAATTGCAAGGTTGAAGTACAAGCAATCGAAATCGAACCAACTATATTTATTTTCTTCTAAAACAAAAAGTGGTAGTTGTTGCCTTTATTGCATATTTAACATCAAGGCTTTTTTTTTACACTTTTTTTTTTATTAAAATGAACATTAATAAAAATTCTCATACTTCAATATCTATTTTTGTTATGTGCTCAATCGTTTGTTTCGTTTGTTTTTCAATGCTTGGTTTTGCAATATTATAAGAATATAACCTCATTTAAGTATTTTCAACGCTATGTGCAGCCTTAACTTAATAAATGCCTTTTCAAGTACTGGTAAATAGCTTTTTAGGCTTTTGAACTTAGAAACCTGGGTTCGAAACTCGTCAAGTAATGTCGAAACCAAAAGTCGCTGGATCTATGTCGTGCATTGCCACGAAAAAACTCAAAGACGGGATGCCCTTCTGTTGGGCACGAAGAAATATTAAGAAGGGTGCCAGCTTTTAGATGAATTTGTTCCAAATTATAGTGACGAAATGTGAGTGCATTATAGAAGATTGCTAAAACCTGGGTAAAGCTAAATTTGTTACATAGCTGACGTTGTAATTTCAAATAGATCAAAATGTAAAGCATTAAAAACATTGCACGCTTTTCCAAAATTCATTTGCTGTGAATTTGTGTTTTACATGCACTCTCTGAGAGCTTGCCAATTATATGCCAAATCAAAGCTTTGTAAAATCCGCGCAATTATGCGCACATTAGAAATAAATTCTATCCATATATTCGTCTATAAAAAAATTTGAAAAGGTGTTATAAATTACAGTGGGAATAAAACCGAAGTATCTTTGAATTTTATAAATTTGTTGAGAGAATTGTAAATACGAGATATGAAAATTCCTTTTAAAAAAGAATCTTTTGTGTAGTATGCAACCAGATAGTAACTGGGTGTGATTGGTTGAGATACTTGAGTACAGGTTAGAGAACTCACAGTTTTATTGACACACACGTAGAATTAGAGACATATAATGTTTAACACATTTAAAGTCTTATAATTATAGATTCATGTAAGAATTCCACTTCTAAGCCGAAACCCCATACTCGGCTACACACAGGATGCTCGAAATATACTTCTTCTTCCGGGTGATAGTCTGTAGGCCAATTAATAAGCATGGTTGCATTAAATATATTTCCTCTCGAGGTGAAAAAATATAAACTAAAAGTTTCTCAGCGGGAGCACAAGTTGCGGTGTACTTCCTCTCAGGCGAGAGTCTCGAGGCCGACTGACCATTTCTCCTAAACACCAGAGCGTTCTTGCTAATGGATAGAAGGAAGCACGGTTACATTATACATTTTAATATTACCTAAGCCTTTAGTTGAAAAATTCATTTAATAAATACAATCATTGATGCATCTGCATGATTGCAAGTTATTATATACTTATTAGCAGTTAAAATTGATGTAAATTAAAAATCGAATTTTAATTACTAGTTTCTTCTACTTATATCTCGCTTTTATAGATTTCTTATGTACAATGCAGAAGGGAGAGTTTCTCAAATAATGATGCATTTTCCATCAAAACTGTTCTCTACTACTATAACTCAACGTAGAAATACTCAGACTTTATAGCAGAACCCTCCTATCGTTTAGAAATGCTAGGTAAATTTGAGATCATTCGTCTGTAGAACGGAATTCATATTCAACGGAGTATTTGCTACTATTGTATCTGTTATAATACAAAACATTCAACCACAGATTAATTGTTTTAAGCATAAAATGTATTTATTTATTTTTTTTTGTTCTAATGCAGCTGCAAACACTTAGACAGCTTGGTCTTGGATACCTTAAGGCAAGTGCTGCACAGACGTTACTCACTTCACATTACCCAGGGGGCGCGTGTAACTTGAAGATACGGACGCGGAGTAACAATGCCCCGCAACGCTCTACGATCCTATTAGGACCGGCACCTACGGTTTAAAGTGGATTCCGAACCATTACAAACATCCATGGCACCACCGGGACTCGAACCTGAAACCTGTGGTACCGAGCGCCAGATCGCTAGCCACTCGGCCATTCAGGCCCGCATAAAAGCTATTGTACGACATAAATGGCACATGCAACATATTTACAAAATTAAAAATCATACACAAGACAAAAAAAAAAAAGCAGCATTCTCTTCTATGTGGAGCCATCGAACGACCGCCACATACTAAAGGGAACATTTCTGACCCTCTCTGGAACATACCCAACCTGAGACATTTTCCACAGGTCCTACGGGATAAACCGTCTAGCACAGGGGGCCCGCGGGCCAAATCCGTCCCGCCAGAGTCATCAATTCGGCCTGCGACAGCGAATAGTTTATTGTTGCTGTAATAAGTTGGATAAAAAAAACACAGAATGATAATAACTCGGTTTTATTGACTTGCTAGGTAAAGCTTAATGACAAGCATAATACGCGGAAAATTTAACTTGAGCATAACAACTAACAAGTAATTGAAATGAATTCCACTAACATTATAAACTAGTGAACATCCCGCGATTAGCCTCGGTAGTTATGTTGGGGTAAAGAGTATCGCATATGTATGTACACTTAGTCAAAAAGTAAGTATGCAACTCATAGCTTAAGTGAAAAAGCTCTAGTTCTCAAATAAATATAAGAAAAATACTATTTTGGAGAGTGTTATTTATAGCTTCTGATTCAAGTCATAAAGTAATGAAAAATAAACCAAATCATTATATTTTTAAAAACTTTAAGAGTAATTTTGTTAACTACCAGTAGAAATTTAAATCACAAAAGTACATATGCACTCTGAATTTTTGACTTTTAAATAGGGATAATTGATCCCGCAGTAAATAACATACGTAAGACGAATATAAAGGGAGATAGTGTCGATACTTTATCAGTTGGATGCTCAAGGTCTATTGGATCCGTGTCGTGATGCAGGTCATTTGATGCTGATGCTTTAGTATTTTTCTTCTGCGATTCTTCTTTTTTGCAAAAATGACGTAGTCAGGATCCGTGAAAAGACAGAAAAAGGATCCTCATTACAGATATATTTTACGAGCTTTGGAAATCTTTCGATACTTAGAGAATTGGTTTTGCTGATGCTTGTTACAGTGTGATGAGTATTTTCGCAGGCGTTTCCAGTATGATGCAAATGGACGAGGGGAATGGACCTTCTCAGGACCATATGGAAGTACCCTCTCCGCTGGAAGTGGATAGCAATGCAAAAGAAAACAAGATAGAAAAAGTCACCCCCGAAGTCATGTGTCGCCAGATCAACACCGCCTACAAGGAGATGGATGTGATTGACTCAATAGTTGCCCAATCCAAAATATCAGACTTACAGCAGGACTATGTACAAATAACGGAGACCTTACTCCAGAAAAGAAAATTCCTGGCTGAATGGATAAGTCGTTTTCATTGCCCAATAGTAGATTGTTCATTGCATAATCCTAAGATTAATGCTAGTAATGTTAATAATGGTAACAACAGTAAAGTAAATGTAAATGTAAAAAATAAGAGTAAACGTAATGCAAGCCAAATTGCTAAGTAATGATGGACCTAAAGACTCCGGGAGTTTAAAACTCCAAATAAAAAGCTAATTGCAAAGGCAAACTTTACATATAGTAAGGATAAAACCAGTGATGTAATTGTCACAAACAATCAAATCAATGCCCTGAGCACCGACGCAGCAGTCGAGGAAGAAAGTGTAACCATAGTAAGAAAAATGCCGCCAATCATGGTCAAACCCAAAGCTAACTTAAATGATATGCTTAAGCTAATTGATGACAAATTTGAAGGTGATATAAACATTAAGCTGGTCAGGCGAAATGATCAAAATCTTCCCGAACTCTGAAGCCCAGCACCGAGAAATCACTCGATTTCTCAATAAAAAGGACATTGAGTTTTTCATCATAACTCCTAAATTTCTCAGACCACTTAAGGCGGTCATCAAAGGTCTGCATAAGGATACTTCCACGAATGATATCAAAGCCGTGCTGACTGAAAAAAATTTTGCGCTGAGAAAGTTGTGCAACTAACCAGGGCCAAAGATAAACAGCCTCTCCCAATTTTTCAGGTTACTTTTAGGCAAGATCAAATAAAAATCAGGAAATATTCAAACTAAACAGACTCATGTACCTAGCTGTAGTCGTAAAAATATAACAAGAAACCAATCACACTACAATGTTTTAAATGTAATTACTTCCACCCAGTTCTAACAATTGTGGCTTAAAAGCTAGGTGCTTAAAATGCGGTGAGGGAACACTCACACAAAGATTGCAAAATTTATGATAAATTAGAAATTCCACAATGTGTCAACTGTGGACAATCGGGTCACACTGCTGCCTGGAGAGGTTGCTCCAAGTTTCCAAAAATTAAAGTAAATTCAACCAAATACGCCACATTTCCAAAATATACTCCTGCCAGACAGGTAACATCTAACTTTTCATATGCTTCGGCAACTAAGAACCAAACTCCATCACAGCAACCAACTAATTCTAGCTCCACTATCAATGACATCTCCCAAAATCAACTGAGTCAACTAAAGAGCTTCGCGGATCAGGCTCCTTTTATTCAAAACACTCTTTTAATTGTGAAAGAATTCGTTTCCATTTTTTTTATTTAAATAATTCTGCAGGTCTTCTTAACCAGTTAAGAAACGCGGACAACAAAGTAGACAAATTGCAGGTCTTCATTAACGGCCTAGCATCTCAAACAACTCCTAATGCTCCGTAATGACTCAGTTGGTTTCTGGACTTCGCATATGCTATTGGAATGCATGTAATCTCTGGTTTAAAATGCTCAAATTTACTAACTTTGTTGATAACTATAACCCAGACATAGTACTGCTTCAGGAAACACATCTTAAGTATTCTCAAACACCTTACCTAATGGGGTACACTTTCTACAGAAACAATGGTCCTCAAGATCCAGTCTCTGGGGGAACCGGCATTTTTATCAAGAACTCTCTGCCTCACAGTCACATCGCTACTCCGAAGCTAATTGGGATCAAAGCCACCATTATCTCTCTAAATTTTCCTAATCTTCCCTCTCTCTCTATGTAAATTCCGTTTATGTTCCAAATGCTATTGCTACTACTAACCTTACTAATGATTTGGATATATTATTTTCTCTTAATAATAGCGTTATTCTTGCGAGGGATTTTAATGCGCATAATACTACTTGGGGTTGCACTAACAAAAATAATACTGGCGCTGTTTTGCAAAAATATGCTCATAACCTTAATTTAGATATTATTGCTCTAATACACCTACCAGAATTGGCACTAACTCCACCTCTATAATTGATTTAGTAGTTACCAATAACTTCCATTTTAATCATACCATTAATTCATTAGATGAACTTCCTTCAGACCATAATCCGGTAATTATTGATTATAAATTTTTGCGCGCTGCATGTTATGCCTAACCCGAATATTACTACTTGTTGGTCTAAATTTTCTAACATTCTTGATACTAATTTTAATTACTCCTTCACCCCTATCACTTCTCCTAAAGAAATTGAAGATGCAATTAATGAATTAACTACTTAGATTATTTCTGCTCATCAAGCTGCCTCCAAGCCTCTTCCTACTAATAATCAAACCTACTTTCCCCATCTATTAAAATTCTAATTACTAACCGAAATAATGCAAGAAAATTATGGCAAATTTATCGTGATCCACGAAGTAAAAACATATATAACCATCATCAAAACATTCTCAAACGAGCTATTATCAAGTATAAAAATGATTATTGGGACAGGCGTCTCGAAACCGCAAATGTCGAGGATGGCTCCATTTGGAAAATATGTGGCAGGTTTCGGAAAAAGAACCAAAATTAATTCTATTCAAAAAGCTCCAACTCTACAGTCACTACTGATGTAGCGAAAGCCGAAATTTTAGCCAACACGTTACAAGAGCAATTTCAGGAGAACCCTCCACCAACAATAACATTGTTTCTGAAGTGGAAAACACCATCACATCCTTCCTTGCAATTAATAACAGCTCTAATAATAATGTTCCCTCTACTAAAGCTTCTACCGTAATCAACATCATCTCTACTCTAAAAATCAGCAAAACTCCAGGCATAGACTGTATTACTAATAAGATGCTCAAAAACATCCCCTTCAAAATTATTCTTCAAATCTGCAAAATTACTGATGCCATTTTAACATACAACTACTACCCTAAATGTTGGAAAACAGCAAGAATACTTCCGATTCTCAAGCCGGGTAAGGACCCCACTTCTCCAAATAGCTATAGACCAATTTCTCTTCTGTCTACTCTAAGTAAAATAGTAGAGAGAGTCATAGCGGACATTCTCTAATTTTCTAATAATCTAAAGATCTAAATATTCTCATCTCACAGCAATTTGGTTTTATTCAAGATTTGTCAACTACTCATCAATTATATAATATCACTGAGACCATCTCCGAAGGGTTCTCTTGGAAGCAAGACACAGCTGCAATTTTCCTTGGTGGGGCGAAAGCCTTCGACAGAGTGTGGATCAACGGACTAATTTTTAAAATGATTAAATTCAAGTATTCTCCATTCCTCATAAAAATCGTCAAGCATTACCTCACTGAGAGGAGTTTTATTGTATCTGTCAACCAAGTAGACTCCAAAAGTTGTAATATTCTCACAGGTGTTCCTCAGGGCTCGATCTTAGGACCCTTCTTGTACAATATCTATACAAATGACATTCCACAAGACCACAGGATTAAATTGACACTTTATGCTGATGATACAGCTATTATTACACAGGGAGGCAATTACACATTATTCAGAAAAATTTACAAAATTACATAAATGAACTTGAAATTTGGTTAGACAAATGGAAAATTAAACTTAATGTCGCGAAAACTGAAGCAATACTATTTACCAAGAAAAATAGCTATAATCCTCCTAACATAACTATTTACAATACTAACATTTCCTGGTCTAAAGAAGCTAAATATTTAGGTGTAATTCTTGATCGTCAACTAACATATAAAGCTCACATTGATTACTTAAGAAATAAAATCAATAACCAATTAAGAAAATTTTATTCTGTTTTAGGTAGACACTCTATACTAACCATTGAACTTAAAAAAACTAATTTATCTAGCTTATCTTCGTCCTATAATAGCATATGAGTCCAGTCATGGGCTCTACTGCACACAGTAACTTTCTCATTCTCGAAAGACTTGAAAACAAAGTAATTAGAATGATTGTTGATGCTCCTTGGTATTTCAGAAACAAAGAAATTAAACACTCCTCGTCTCTGCCTAGCTTTCATGAATATGTTGCTAAAATTGCTAAAAAATTTTTATGATTCTATCAATAGTTCTAATAATTCTATAATTAATGATTTAACCAAATTTAATTATGACATTTCAATTCCTTGTTATCGTAAAAGACCGAAGCATGTATTAAATATTAATAACTAGACGGGTTTTTCTTTTTTTTTTTTACTTTTGTCTATGGTCCTGGTTATGCTTGTTTTAGGTTCGCGTTTCGCGCGTGATCGTTTATTTGAACTGCTACTGCGTGGGTGCTCATTTGTGCTACGGTTCTGTTTCTTTTGTATCTTTTTGATAGTTTTTGTTTTAATGTTTGTTTTTCTCTTAAAATTTCTATATTTCTTTTTTAATATAAATTATGCAAGGATCTAACAATTTACAATGGGCTTTGACTGACTGAAAATATCTTCTATGCTGCTACTTGGAGGTTTGGTCGCTTCGCGACCAAGGTACTCCGTCTACATACACCAATTCACTTTTAAATAGGCTGAATGAAACTTCTCGAGTGATTTTTCGTATTTCAGTGATAAGTTTAGAAGCTCTGCTACAAAGCTTGTAAGTTTGAGCTTTAAGTACATCAACAATTTACCAATGTCTCCATGTGGAAAAGAATTATCAAAATATCTAAAGGATGCAATAATAAAGCTCTATAAAGAAAGCAAGTCCCAAAGACAAATCGCTAAAATCATAGGCAAAAGTCCTGCAACAGTGCAAAAATCATAGAAAAGTTCCAGGCTGTGGGAAATATTCTAAACAAGCCAAGAACAGGACGACCGCCCATTTTGACGGATCGAGAAAGGCGAATTATTGTTGGAAATGTAAAAAAAATCCGACGATTAGCGCACCAAAATTGACAACTGATGTGAAAAAGAATTTTTGCGAGTCATGCAATCCTGAAACAATTCGCCGTGTGTCACGGAAGGCAGGATACCATGGTCGAAATATGCGAAGAAAAAACCATTTGTTAGCAAAGTGAATCGCAAAAAGAGAATAGATTTTGCAAAAGAAAATGTAAAGCAGGACATAAATTTTTTGAATTCCGTGATTTTTCGGATGAAAGTAAATTCAACATCCACGGGTCAGATGGACACCAAAAAGTTTGGAGGAAAGCAAATGCAGCTCTAGAATCAAAGAACATGAGAGGAACTGTAAAACACGGTGGTGGTTCGATTATGGTTTGGGGTTGCATGGCAGCAACTGGAGGAAATTTAGTTATAATCGACGGAATAATGAATCAATATAGCCATTTGAATATTTTAGAGAATAATCTAAGCCAAAGTGCTTCTAAATTGGGACTCGATGGATCCTTCACTTTCCAACAAGATAATGATCCTAAACATACTGCTCGGGTTGTTCGGGAATGGCTGCTATATCACGTGCGAAAACAGCTAAAAACCCCACCGCAGTCACCTGATCTTAATCCCATTGAACACTTGTGGGATTATCTCGATCGCCACATTAGAAAGCAAGAGATCAAAACTAAGAATAATCTAAAAAGCCCTTTTGGAGGAGTGGCAGAAAATACCATCTTCTGTCACTCAAAATTTAGTAAAAATCAGTGCCATCTAGATTGAGAGCTGTTATAAAGACCAAAGGCTATCCAACAAATTACTAATTTTTTTTAAAAATTGTAAAATTTGCAATATTAATGTCTTTGTTTTTGTTTGCATACCTACTTTTATGATGTAAATTACATCCTATTTTAAAGTTAAGCTCATCTTTCTAATTAAATATTTGTATTTTTTAATTACTTTTCATTTTGTTATTAAGCTCAATTTTGCTGTAATCGAAATAAATCGTTAATTTGAAAACTCTAATATTTTAGGTCTGCTTTTTTTCATAGGACATCATCACATACACTCTGCATGCTTACTTTTGTGACTAAGTGTATATCGATGTTTGGAATGTATATATCCTGAATCGAACATATGATTTTTATTCTGAAAATCTCTCAGGAACGGAAATGCTAAATTAACGCGAATGAAACCGCGGGGTATCCGCTTGAAAAAAAATACTAATGAGATTTATGTAATTGTGATTTTTCACTGACAATAGTTTGTAGTTAGCAAGCGTATGCTCACCAGAGCGCGTACTCGGCGACTGGTCTAGAAATTATAGATAATGGCAGAAAAATTAAAATGGTTTTGGCCCTTGGTACTTACTGGAGTAAACAGTATGGCCCCAAGGCTGGAAAGTTTGGAGACCCCTGGTCTAGTAGGAAGGTACCTGACGTTAGCTGTTGCTCTGCAATAAAAGTCCACTTGAAACTTCTGTATGCGTTTCGGCAAAAACTCATTTTCTCTAGACTTCTCGCCTACAAGTTAGGGCTTCATCAGTCAGTACACTATGACCCACCCCCATTATCACAAGTTAGAATGAACGAACCCATCTCTGGCATACATGTGTGAGCTTTCGATTAGGTTTCATTTATCGGTCCTAAAGTTTTGAAACTTAGGTCGCTATCTGCCAACTGATCTAACTTACACATCTTTATGTAATTTAAATGAAATTTAAACGATAACAAAATTGTGGAATTTACAAAGAATCCCATTTAATTGACTGAAAAAGATTTTTGCATCCCTTTAAATGAAAGGAAAATAAATTGTTATATCTATTTGGTTAATTCCCGGCTTAAAATAATTTTTCTGGTAGTGTTTTTTTTTTTATCAATTAGTTGCAATAACTTTTGCACTATTGGTAAAGGCTGAAGCTTTGTAAATTCTGTGCATTCTTGTAATTTCTGAGATTTTACAAAAATAGACCAATTTCTTACATAAATTAAAACCAGACGCACAAGCAGGAATCTTACTTTACAACAAGCAAAAATATATTTATTGTCTAATAAATTAAAAAGTGTAAATATAAATATTATGTATAAAAAGTAAATATAATAAATTTACTATGTATTTTTTATACTTTTAAATAAAATCTCTGTCCTATCAAAATTCTATCCACAAATGATAAAAGTAGGGCAATTGGGGGACATTTAGGAGTAACTGCCCTTAAACCTTAACTACCCCTTTAGAAATACCTATATTACTTATTACAAAAAATTTCTTGAAGATTTTTCTTAACAAGATCAATTTACTGGACGTTATTGTTTTTATTTTCTTCGTAGTCTACTAAGTGGAGCCATACGCACTGTTTAAGAATCTGAAGATGATTTTCACAGGATTTATTTTTGTAATCACTAAGAGAATTGATCTAGTAAACATAACTATAATACAGTTATGTCTACTGGTGGAATCTCTCAACAGCAATGTTCCATTAGTTGCATACCTTCAAATGCAAGAAGAGGAATAGTTACTGCTAGAGGAAAGATTAGATTTAAAAGCAAGCTTATAAGAATCAATATCATCAAGTAATTGATGCAATTTTTGTTAATTTTCTGTGAATTAGAGAAAATGATAGTTGAACTATCAAATTATATTAGCAAATAAAGACCAGTTAGTATATCCATTTCTGTTATTATTTTTAGAAATGGAAGTGAATGAAATGCAAAAGTAAACAATTACTGGTTTAGGAGTGAATAACCCAATTTTTATGATGTGCACTGAAATCTCCACAGAGAATAGTACTATTGTTTAATGAGAGGAGATATTAATATGTTCAAAATTAATGTAAGTGATTCTATTAGGCATATCAATAGAAGTAACTGAGAACAAACTGGTGAAGATTAATTGGGGGTAAATTAATTTGAATTGAATTTAAGAGCCAGGGTAGAAATAACTTGATGATTTATGAATGAAATGTAAGCTGTTATATGAAAATATATGGATCTGAAGTATATGGGCTAGTAAGTAACAGGTGGGCTGAAAGTTCGTAGGCTGACGCTAGGTAACCCTACTAGTATTAAATCCATATGATTTTTAGTTAGCCCCTAACCTTCAAAAGACTGTGTATAAATTTGACAGCTGTTACACTATTAGTATGTGAGTTACAGAATTTTTAGTGAAGCAACTTTTGTTAGTTTGAAAAAAATGGAAAAAAAAGGAATTTCGTGTGTTAATAAAGCATTGCTTTTAGGCGAAAAAAAAAAAAAAATACTATTGAAGCCAAGGCTTGGCTTGATAAACATTATTCGGACTTTGCACCAGGAAAATCAACCGTAGAGAAGTGGTTT
Source organism: Caerostris extrusa (assembly GCA_021605095.1). Classification (NCBI taxonomy): domain Eukaryota; kingdom Metazoa; phylum Arthropoda; class Arachnida; order Araneae; family Araneidae; genus Caerostris; species Caerostris extrusa. The sequence continues at coordinate 26,915 of BPLR01017891.1, read as the reverse complement.
GCTAAATTTAAACGATGTGAAATGAGCACCGAGGATGATGCACAAGCAGTGGACGCCTCAAAGAGGCTGTTACCGACGAAAACATCAAAAAAATCCGCAAAATAATTTCTGATAACCGTAAAGTGAAGTTGATTGAGATAGCTGAGAACCTAAAGATATCAGAGGAACGTGTTGACATATCGTGAATGAATATTTGGATATGCGAAAGCTCTGTTCAAAGTGGGTGTCCGCGCGAGCTCACAATCGACCAAAAACAACAACGAATTGATGATTCTAAGCAGTGAAGCTAAGCGCGGAAAGACGCAAAAATCGGCTGGCAAGGTTATGGCATCAATATATTGGGATACGCATGGTATAATATTCATTAACTATCTTAAAAGGGAAAAACCATAAACAGCGACTATTACGTAGCGTTATTGAGCGTTTGAAAGACGAAATCGCGGGAAAATGCCCTTATTTGAAGAAGAAAGTGCTGTTACATCAAGACAATGCACCGTGTCACAAATCAATGAAAGCGATGGTAAAACTGCATGAATTGGGCTTTCGAATTGCTTCCGCATCCACTGTATTCTCCAGATCTGGCCCCCAGCGACTTTTCCTGTTCTCAGACCTCAAGAGGATGCTTGCTGGACAGAAATTTCACGCCGATAAAGAAGTAATCGCCGAAACTGAAGCCTATTTTGAGGCTAAAGACAAATCGTACTATAAAAATGGTATCGAAAAATTGTATGACAGCTATAATCGTTGTATCGCCCTCGAAGGCAACTATATTGAATAATAAAATCAATTTCTATAAAAAAAAAAAAAATGTCTATGCTAGTCTACGAACTTTTCAGCCCACTTGGAAAAATATGAACTATTATGAAGGAAAATGTAAATACAACTACAAGGTTATGGACTTAAGGACCATGATTTCTATAAAAGTGATAAAAAAAGAAAGTATGGTGTACTGAAAAAATTGAGATGAATTTCTAGAAGTAGTACTATGTGTGGTTGATCTTTATCACCGAAACCAATTAGTTCGGTGAATTTTGGCATGAGACTACATGCATTCCAGTTACATATGCAGAGTCCAGTAATCAAGAAAATCATCACTCAACAGTGTGGATGCTTTGTGAGGCCAGGTTATTTTAAAATAAATGCAATGCTTCATTATTGGTACTGTAAAGGTTTTGTACCAGGCCTTCGTTCTTAGTAAAAATTGGAAAGAAATTCCTTCATAATAAGTTAATTTTTAACAATTTCAAAATTGCCCTAAGGAAATAAAACTATTTAATCATATGATAGTTTGGTTTGGCTTGTCGCTCTCTAGTCATTTTGTGCACATTTCAGGCTAATTATACCAGGCCCTACAGTTTAAAGTGGATTCCAACACTCACAAACATCCATTCCACCATCAGGATTCGAACCTGAAGCCTGCCAGAGCACTGACCATTAGGCCTCAATCATATGATAGAGAAGACAGCAAAGATGCTGCCTTGAGTAGATATTAACTCTTCTTTTCGATTCACAAGTTTTATTTTCTGCAGCCATGCAATGCCGTGTTATATGTGCTAGTAAACACATATATTTTTTTTTCCATTTTATGTATGTTTCTTTAATTTTTGTAAACAATTAAAAAAAAAAAAAACCTTTATTGTTTTATTTTGCAAAACAATATAATATAAGAATTGTTATAAATGAAATAGAAAGATATGAATAAAAAATACACATATACTGAAAAAATATATTTATTTCTACACAAAACTGTACAAAAATTTTAGTAAAAATACTTTACACAGCAGTCTCATGAGTAATTTTTCTGTTGCTGCTACAATTACTGATAGGAGAGTAAGATTTTATAAGAAGTGGTTCTGTACTCTCATCTACTTGTTCCAAATCTTCAGAGGGCATGACTTTGGATATTTTAACAGGATTTTCAGGTTTCCTGGGAGACTGAGTAACACTACAATAATAATTAACAATATTAATATTTAAACTCAACAAATAAATAGCCTGTTAAGCATTTAATCCAATAACATTAGTGATTTGAAAAATTTTATTACTAAGAAAAGCATTTGATGGCCATTTTTCTATCAACTAATGATTTTAATTTTAATTATTTTCTTGTTTAGTATCCACTCACAAAACTTGAAATCGAAGGCTACAGAATACATAAAAGATGATCCTTAAATATTTTGAGGAAAAAAAATTACATACAGCACAACATTTGGCAAAATTTGCCAAAAATAAAACCCTAAATTCAAAAATATGCTGAAGCTTGAAGTGAAAATATTAAAATACTGTAGATTTATTTTAAGACGTACTTTAAAAGTGTATGGTTATCAGTTTGTAGGAGAAAAGCAAACCAACACAGGAGGAAAAAAGCAATAAAAGTGCTGTAATAGAGAGAAGAGAAAAGCGGAATTAAGATGATGGACTAGATAAAAGCGGCAGCCAGGGAAAAGCTAGAACAGATAGTTCAAGCTTAGTGAATAGAGAGCTTGATAGAAAATCGAGAGATGAACAAGACAAAAAGAGGACGGAGTAGGTTTGGGAGATCTAGGCTGTTTGAGGATGTGAAGAGGACATGTTGGTATTTCAGCTTTGTTTAATTCATATATAATTGTAAATATCATCAATAAAAGCATAGTTGTCATAGCGTATCAGAAAAAAAATTCATAAGAAAAATTTAAGAGCTATTAATATTTAAAAATCCATTAAAACTGAATACAGTATCCTCTCTTTAATCCTGCACATTTGGGACCACGGCAGTGCTGGATTATCAAATGTTAATTTAGTTTTAAGAGGGATATCAAAGATAAATCACTCCAATAAAAATTTTAACAATTAAAACTGTACATTTTAAGCAAGAATCACTGTATTGGAATAAAAATGACAATTATGATAAACATTGGGCAAAAATGCCAGCAGCATTGTGTCGCTATATGAATATGTCGAATTATGGATTGCCAGATTAATGAAAGGTTGTTGTAATGCGAGAGGACCATTCATTATACAGCTTTAATTCTTTTTAAAACAAAGAATATAAATTTTCTCTTAAAATACATTCTTAGGGATTTTTTATTGATATCCTAAAATCTGGAGAATTTATCTTTCTCTTAGAACTTTTATCCAAGATGGAATATATAAATATACTTACTCATCCTTAATGACTTGAAGCAATTCTGCAAATTGACAATAATGATCAAAAGTGAATTCCTGAAAATAAAAAAGGAAAACTTAACTGTACATAAAATGTGTTCATGTGTATTGTGCAAGATATCATTAATGTTTCTTCCTGCTGTTAAATAATGCCCGTGCAGAACTACATCATATAACTACGGAAGTCATCTCCTTTAATACTGTATTGCAGTTGTTTTGTAAAGATGGTCATACTTTGTATATTTCATGACTATCATCAATTAAAAGTCTGTTAAGTCTGTTCCTCTTGAATCATGACTATTATTTCTTCAATGGTTATGGACCCAAAACACTTCCATTGTGCTTTTCAACCATGTCGTCAACTTCCTGCTAAGTTGTTTCCTGAAGGCAAACACCGCTGTGTACATTCTTAATCGATGTCCAACCTGAAATCTACGCAAAAGCAAAACTCAGTTTGAAATTTTTTTCAGTAATAAGCCAGCTGTCATGAATTTCAAAACAGTTGAACAAAATAGCCTTCATCTTCAACAAGGAAACCTCCAAGAAAAGAATTTAATGCAAGATTAAACAAACATGAATCAGGTACTCTGGTGAACACAAAGTCTACAGAATGTGGGATCCTGAGAAGAAAAATGCCATAATGAACAGAAATGTAAAATTCGTAAACTAATTTACAAACTCCAGTAATAATGAGGTTTTTTTTTTTCCTAGGAGTGTCCACTCCACATATGAGAGAGATAAAGTCAGTAACATCACTCCACAGGAGAAAGAAAAAAAAAAAAAAAATGTTATCAATGATTCTAATTTTACAATCCAACATGAATGAAATTTTCCTTCCACTTGAAAGTTCTTTTCTGTCTATTTTATTCTATTCTATTCTTTCTGCACACTGAAGGATAGCACATCTTTGGATGCAAATGAACATTCAAAAGTTGAAATGGAAAGGGGGTGGGGGTCTGTATTCATCAAAGAAGCCCAATTAGCTGAAGAAAAAAAAACATAATTCTATCATTATCAGAAGCAAAAAAATTGGTTTCAAGCTACACAAAAGAGCACAATGCTCTTGTGAAAAATTTTCATTCGCACAACAGCCTCATGGAGGGCTAAGGCGGTCTGCCTACTGGCATGTTTGAGACAGGAGATGGTTGTTGTGAAAGATTAAACCTGGAAATTTCTGGAAACACTCAAGAACAAAAAGATAATTGGTTCTAGAAGACAAAATTCAATCCTGATGGTAGTATTGCTTAACGAAAAGCATGTCTCATTTTTTGTAGAATTTGCCCAAATTCCTGATAACGACTATGAAGAAACATTTGCCCTATTGCAAGTCTAAGAATTGTCACAGTCTACTGAGCAGAAAATGGTTTAAATAATCACAAACAAAAATATACATTTTTTGGTTGACAAATTTTAAAAATATAACAATCATTAAATTAAATTCTTGTACATATAAACTAAAATCCATAACTTAACAATTTTTACAATCAAATTATATAAAATTTTGTTTAAATGTTGTCAACAAAATGTGTTAATATTTAAATATGTTGTACGCTAATATTTCAAAAATTTAATTTCAAGTGAATTTATTCAATGCACAATAAAATCAGAGAGTAAAGAAAAATAAAATGTTACTTACTTCTGGTTGATATCTGGCATGTTCATACAATTGTAAAAATTTATACAAAACTTGTATATTTAAATTACGAAATAAATTGTTTTTGTGAAGCCTCACAAAATACTGCATGACATCTTCCAAAATGTGACGAGATCTTGTAATATTTTCAGCTTTAAGAAATTTACCTGATGATAAAATTGAATAAGTAAAAAAAATATTTATATATAGATACATTTTAAATATAATTTTATCTGTAACAAAAGCATCCTATGAAATCATTTAAGTAATTGAGAACCTCTGAACAGAAATCTAAAAATTAGGTATATATTTTTATTAGACAAAACAATATTAAAATTAAATTTTTAATAAATCTCTTGCATTAATTAAAAAGATTTATGTAATTTGAAAATAAATATTAATAAAAAAACTTACATAAGTCTTTGACATCATCTACAACTTTCATTCTATAAGCATGAGGAGGTGAAACTAAAGTGTAAATATTTATCATTTTATATCTTATATTTCAATTTATATTTTTTATTTCATCAATAATTCAGTTAAAAAATATTTTTTGTTTTTTAAAAAATGAAGCAGTTATTATGATCATAAAACAAATAAAAAAAAAATTAAATACATACTTCAAATACTAAAATAAGAAAAAAAATTTTTTAATAAAACACTTTTAAAATAATTATTACTTTATAACAAGGCAAGCATGTCAATATGTAACTAAATATGATTTGTTAAGCTTTAAAAAATTCTATGCATCAAAAATATTTTTGTTCATTTAATTTCATTATGTATAAAAGAAGGCAATTAACATATCATTCCTTTTGCATTTGTTTATTAGATTACTAATGTTTATGATCATAGATGGTAAATTTTAAACTTCAAAAAATCTGTAGTTGAAAGACAGACACCATTGCTAATGAATATCTATTTTAAAAGGAGGGGATAATAGGAACATGGGGAACATACAGAAAAAAATAACTAAGGAAAATTGAGCATTTTCTAAAAGAAAATGCCTTCTTATATACAAATTATGATGAACAACATAAAATCTTATACATATAATTGAAAAATAAAAATTTTAAATTTGTTAATATAGCAAAAATTATTATATATATGTGAGAGAAAAGATAAAGCTCATATTTAGTAAATTAGTTTAAATGCAAAAATTTAAAAAACATTTTATTCTTATCAGTATAATGTCTGGTAAATAAGGACTATTAACATAAATACATGATTCTTTTTTTTATTCAAAATGTTATTTGTAAACATATTCTACAAACAATGAAAGTTTTAAATTTAATTTAATATGATATTATTGATATGAGAATATCAGTAATCCGATCAAATTAACACACAGGAAAATAAATAAAAGACTGAATTTCTACCAGTCTTTTTGTCTCCAGATTTATTTTTCAAAAATTTTAACGTTTTTACTCATGAACCTTTATATAAAAATAAAATGAATAAATCATTTTCATCTAATTCAACATAATAAACAGAAAAATCAATTCTTTTATTTAATGACAACTGTCTATAAGTTGTGATGTCAATAACTGATGTGCATGCACATTTTACATAATTTTAAATCTATTCACATTAAGCAAAATGATCAACTAATATTTGTCTAACATAAAGGTTTTAATATTATTAATATGTGACATAAAAAATTAGATGCTTTTATAAGAAAAAGCAATATTAAAACAAGAATAAATGCAGGCTAATTTTTATTAAATAAAAAAAATCACAAAATAAATAGAAAATATTCATAGAAATATATTAAATATACATGATAGAGAATAAACTTTTAGAAAAAGTCCATTTAAAATTTGTTGCTTACTTTTGAGAAATCAAGATTTCATCTTGAAATTGTAACTTCAGTGTTTCATTCAATTGCCTAGGCTCACATCTTATATAATCAATTACATCCAGTCTTCTTTCAATTTCCTTAATTAATGACTGAAATGAAAGAATTCAAGTTTCAAATCATAAAAATAGAACATAGAATATAGCAATAATATTTCAAATATATTATTTTACAATATTACTTTTTCTTGTAAAAGAGTAAAAATATTGAATTGTTCTGTAATATTACATCACAAAAGAATATTTTTAAATCCTTTCATAATCTGATAACATTTCTATTTTTAATATTTATTACTTTTTTTTTTAAAAATACCTTTGAATTTAATTTGACTAAACATTTTAATTTACAAATGTTTAATGTTTCATTAAAATCTCTTGTTTCCTGTTACAAACAGAAATTTCCTGTTTACAAACAACTTCTGATTCATTTCCTTTAAAGGGATTTTTAAAAGCATAACTCAATTAGCTGACAACCTCACATAATAAATAAAAAAATGATTATAAAAAACTATATTAATTTAATAACTATGTTTTCATATTACAGTAATAATTTTATGGCATTTCAAGATTTTTGAAATATTTATGATAAAATATTTAATCAAGTTTTAATCTGAAGGAACTTATGCTACAGACAAAAAGACAAGAACTTGTGCAGGATATCTCATACCAGATATCTTTTCCCACCTCCACTTCCACTTCCTCCAAAAATTTTCTAATACAAAAATATTTTATCACCATAAGTATAAAAATAAAATTTATTTATTTTTTACACAACTTTATTATTTTTTTCTCAACACAAATTAGGGATGATTTTTGAGTACCACTGAAAATATCTGAACTATGTGTCAAATGTTTCTAAACTGCACATTAAACAGATTAGACACCTCCCCATACCTATCCAACTCAATTACAACATAAAATTTGAAAAGAAGCATCTACATAATTTTAACAGAAATCATCTGCACTTTAAAACACATTTATTTTAAAAATGAAGAAGTGAATACTTTCATAAAAAGTAGATAATTTTCAACACATAATTATACAACAATTATTTTTCTTGCAAATCTTATTTCATTTTTCTGTCCATGCTACTGGCATACACAGTATGTCTTGTATAATTTACTTTTGCCTTTTCTTGGGTGGTTTACCAAAACAATATTCTTATAAAGGAATCATTCACTAAATCTGCATAATATTTTTAAGATCCTTTACAAGATTGAATCTAGTATTTTGCAGGAAAAAAACATATTTAAGAATTGTGTTTTGATGGATTTTAGATAAAAATCAGTCAAATTTTAATCAGTAATAACACTTCAAAACTAAAAAGGCCAGAAGTTTGACATGCTATACAATATGTTGCAGCCATTTCTGCAACATGTTCTTTGGCAAGATTGTAAAAAGAAATGTAAGTTCTTTTAAGTCATGATTTCGTCAATTTTGTCATCATATATGTAGTGATTAGAAAATTTCCATCTCAGTTCTCTCTTTTGACTTGCAGGTCCCTCAAATTTTACATAAGATGACTTGTGTGGTCCTCCTAAATATAAATGTCCAGCAAATAGTTTGATTTCAATGTAATAAATAATTTTGTCACATTCATGAGAAAATGTTCTATAATTTTTGGAGAATAGATATTCGTGAACAATTATTTTCAAGTTCCATACATTCAAAAAGATGAAATGTCTTTGGAATACTGTATTTCTCAGAAGCTCACTTATAAGAATTTTTGAAGGAATGACAGAATTTTCACTTGCATCACTTTGTAACTTTGTCCTTTCTAATGAAAAACTCTGCAATGGATTCTGTTCATCATTAATTTTAGTTTATGTGTCATTGTCTATTGATAACTATCACATTCTTTAACTGAAACTTCTTTACTTTTTCAACAATTATTCCTTTGTCATTTGAAACTGTTTCCAGAAGATATCTTAACCTTTTCCTTTGTTTTTCATAATTGTGAAAACTCACCATATGGACGAGACAAATACTGTAAAAGGAATGAGGCAGAAGAAATCTGTAGACATGCTTTCTTAAGAGATGTCAAATTTCAGTAAAATCCAACAATAATCAGAGAATCAGAAAATATAACAATCTTATAATTCATGCATGAAAAATAAAAAACATTTTAAATATGCATGAGAAAATAAAAAAAATTTTAAATATGCATGAGAAGAATTTTTTAATATAATAATCCATAATTTTTTCCATGAATCCATAATTATTATGAAAAAATTATATAATTACAACATCTTGCTTAATTACAATGCACTCAATTCCATAACTTCCAAAAACTGTTTTTGGCAACCTTTCATTTTTTCCCTCTACTACCTTTAATTTGACTGGAAGTTCTATGCATTTTTAAGCATCATGGGGATAACAATGAAAAGAAAGGGGAACAATGAACAAAGGGAGAACAAAACAATGTGAAAACAATGAAAAAAAGGCAAGATGGATATTTCATATATGGCACAAATTCTCCCAAGTTAATAATATCATGCATCATGTCATCAAATGGATGTATGAATAATTTATGCTATATTACCTTAGATGATCCTGATCCAATTGGATAATGAGGTCTGTATCTTGTTTTTAAAGCAAATCTTGTAATTTGACGCTTCGCAAATATGAACAGGAGAATGAATGTCTACATAAAAATATTAAAATGACATTGAAATTTTAAGAAAAGAAACAAAGTAGAATAGTAAAATAAAGCATTAATTGCTTTATTACTCATTTTGTTTCGGTAATTAATTAAAAAATTTCACATATTAAATTACAATACATCATTAGTGCACAATCTCAAACAGTAGAAATGCATAAAATTCCAACATTTGGAATTTTTGTTATTTATTACTTAAGAGCTTTAAATATGTTTAACAAAAAAGTTTAAAATATTTAATTTTAAATTATACTGTTACTTAATTACATTGAATCAATTGTCTCTAATTAAATATAAGTTATATGACAAATTTTGAAATAACAAAGTATAATCATTTACTCATTCACACATAACTGAAATTTAATGTTTATTTTTGAAAAGATTAAAAAATAAAATCACAAAAATTCCTACCATTCTTTTATTACAGTAACTATGTTAATTTCAGTTAATCAAAATTTTATTTAATTTTCTAAATGGTAGGAAAAACTTCTTTAATATACATTAAATATCATTAAAAAACAACACTTACCAAACTTCCAAAAGCAATGAAAAGGATGATAGCGATTCCAGAAAGCTGGCTAGCCATCAACTGACGTGATAAAAACTACGGTAGGCACATAGAGTAACTTTTAAAGTGATAAGCATAGTTAAGATACAGATATTTGTTATGATATGTTGAAAACATTACATTTCTGTTATCTTCTAAGATACAGTTTATGTTCGAATAAATAAACGTGAATATTATTCAGAGAGAGCATGGATTAAATTCAAAACAAAAATTTCCACAAAAGTTTTGAATTCATAAAGGCTTAAAATTTAATAAAACAGCGAAGACAACAGTGTCATCACTTCTTAAATTACTTTGTCAAATGAAACGTAATGTCAAATTTGTTTGTTTACAAAAGTAAATGCCTTATAATAGTTTCTTCAGTTCAGTTTTTATATCGTGTTACCGGTACGTTTAGATCTTGGACATGTGCAGAAGCACACACATAAATCTGGTGCCATATACAATTATAAGTAAAGACTTTTCGGTGTTAAAATAGGAAGATTGCAATTAGCTTGAAAAAAAAGAATTATCGTTTGGACTTTGAGCTGAGCGGACGTGTTTTTTCCCTCTCCCTCAAATCGGTTTGTTTTCTAACGTTTCTCCTCATTGGTATGTGATTTTTTCCCCTCTTATTCTGCCTGAATCTCTTTATTACCTTTCTCTATTTGATTTCTTTGGTTCTATGTTATTATTTTGTATAAAATGAGTAGCTAAATTCTAGAATTCTTTTCTAGAACTTTTAGCTAAATTCTAGAATTCTTTTTTTTTTTCCTTCTGTATTTTACTGTGTAGGCGCAGAATTGTTCGGACTTTTTTAGCTAAGAGCGTTTCTCACTGCCTTTACTCAGTAAAGTGCATATTTATTTTCTGTTTTAGTCAGTAGTTTTTAAATATTTGGTTTTGTTTATTTTATTCTATTATGGCTGTTGTCGAAGGAGTTTCGCTCTCCTCAAACAGCACAACCATGTCTCTCTCCCCTGCTGACCAATCAACCAGTATGCTTCATTTGATTGACGTTAATACTAACCCGACAGCGTTTAACTTTATTCAAGAAAATGATCAACTTAATATTAGCATCAACAATTTTTCATCATTCATAGAGTGCGAAAACCTCAATGATCATCTGAACAATATTGAAAATTGCTTAAAAATTGAACCTCAAATACCTAATTTAGATCTTTTTTGTACAACTTACGCTTTTTAATATAAACAATAAAAACTTAAGGAAGCAAATGAGTCTCATCTTGGTGAAACTCAATGATTCAAACAACTCGGTAACTACTCCTACTAAAAAAAAAAAATTAAGGTCACACAAAAGCAAAGGAAAATTCAGCTAAACGACCTAATACCAGTGATCCCACTGTTATCAAGTTATCTTCCAAATTTGCTCGCCTTAACCCCGATGAAAATCTTGGTCCTAGTGATGGAGACAACATACCTCCTGCTAAAATTGAAGAAATTTCAAAAACTGTTGATAAATTACATCTGAAGAAAACAGTATGGAAACTGATCTCACTAATGACCACAATATTGCTTCTTCTTGTCCTGCACCTCATACTACTAAATATGCACCACCAATTATAATTGACAACATACAAAATTCTACTGAAATTCTTAAGAACTTCAACCAGATTACAAATTCAAAGATTGAAGGGCGCCTTTCTGGAGGCAAATTAAAAGTTTTGCCAACCATACCCGAGGACTACAGATCCATACGGAAGAAAATTGATAAATTGATAACCTGAAACTTAAAAGTCATACATTTGAACTGCCCCAAGAAAAGCAACTTAAAGTTGTAATTCGCGGACTGCCTTCAGATCTCCCAATTGATGTCATCATGCAGGAACTCCAAATTCTCAACTTTCATCCTGAATTCATCACTCCACTTCGTAATCGAGCTGGTACCGGCAATCTACCTCTGTACCTAATAGTTCTACCAAAAAATGAACAAAACAAAAGAATTTTCGACCTATCCACCTTATATTACTTTAGGGTCAAAGTTGAACCACTCAGAAGAAAATCAGGAACCAGCCAATGCTATAAATGTTAAGAATTCTATCATCATAGCAAATTCTGCACAAGAGACCCTCGATGCCTCAAATGCGCTGGACCTCATGCCACCAAAAATGCACCAAAGGCCAGATGAAGCTCCCAAATGCGCCCTTTGCTCTGGAGAGTATACTGCAAATTTCTCGTGTTGTCCTAAAAAACCCTGCTAATTTCACTCCTGCTCCTCCCCGAAGATCAACGCTTGGACTGAGAGACTTCAAAAACAAGCACAACAAATGAAGCCTGAGAACTCCAACCAATTGTCTCTTTTCGCTCAACAGAAGACTTCTCCAACTCTTCCTCCTTCTTCAGAGGACTTTCTAACTCTTCCTACCCAGACCTCTCACCATATTACTTCTTCCAATACTCTGCAGGCTTTCACGGAAACGCCTCCAATTCCGCTCATTCTGCAACAATTAGTTGGGGTGCTTTCAAATCTTTCCGTTTTAATAACTGCTCTTCAAAATCAACCAGTCAATAACATTCAATAGACCAGCCAATAATTCTATCTTATGCTTGACTTGGAACTCCAATAGTCTTAAAGGAAAAATTAATGAGCTACAAAATTTTATATCTGAAAATAAACCTCATGTAATTGCTCTCCAAGAAACACATATTCGACCAGGCGATTCCTTCAAAATTCCAAATTATATCATATATCGCTCCGATCGTCTTACCCACAGAGGAGGAGGCACGGCTATCTGCATTCATAAAAATATTAATCATCATCAAATTCATTTTACTACAACCAGCTTTGCTATCGTTATTAATCTCAAGAATAACCTAAAAAATACTGTTACTAGCATTTATCGCCCTCTCCAATTGATAGACAACAGATCCTCACACAAGAACTTGATACAATAGCGAACTCTAATCAACAAGTACTTCTACTTGGTGACTTCAATTCAAGCATCCTGCATGGAATAATGGACGCAACAACATAAATGGTTCTATTCTCTTCGAATGGACAAATCTTAATGCATTCAATGTTATTGCTCCTAATGATCCGACATATTTCTGCCTTCATAATCCTTGCAATAGTACTCTTGACATCGCGCTTCTTAAAAATTTAAATGCCGGGCCTGCTTCTTCTATCAATGATCTTTCCAGTGATCATAATCCTGTGATAGTTGAAGTCTCTCATAATTCATTTACGCCCTTCCTCAATAGCATAATCACAACTACCAATTGGAATATTTTTACTAAAATTCTCTCTCAAAGCATTCCTGGTAATCCAGTCATCTCCAATATTCAAGATATTGACAAAATAATTGATAAATTCAACTATGCTGTTACTTTCTGCTATCAACCTTGCTAGCAAATCTAAAAAGAACTCAGTACACCACACCAAAAACTTCCTACTGAAATCACCTCTAAAATTGCGGAAAAAAACAGAATTCGTAAATTATGGCAAGATACCAGGTTTCCTCCGTTCAAGCAATCCGTCAACAAGTTTCAAAAGAAATAAAGCAAATGATTCACAAATTAAAAAATGACAGATGGAATGAATTTTTATTAGGCCTAAATCAGAAGATAATTCTCTCTTCAAAATTAACAAACATTTTACCAAAAATATCCCAAAATTCCTCCACTGGTTGGATCCTCAGGTCTTATATTTTCATCTTCTGATAAAGCGAACTCTTTTGCTGAAAACCTTGAACTCTCCTTTCAAGAAAACACTGAACTTTGCGATGACTCACCAATTGAGCATGTTGAAGATACAGTAACTTCCTTTCCAGCTGATCATCAAAATTATCAAAACAATATTTTTTTCTCCATCTGACATAATTAACTTAATCAAGAATTTCAACATTCGGAAATCTTCTGGACCTGACAACATTCAAATAAAGCCTTAATGTGTCTCCCCTTAATGTCATTACTCGTCTTGCAAAAATTTACAACAGCTGTACTAAATATCACTACTTCCCTCCTATCTGGAAAAAAAGCAAATATCATTATGTTCCCTAAACCAGGCCAAGATAGAAAATTTCCTCAAAATTATCAGCCCATCAGTCTCCCTTAGCTATGTAGGAAAACTTTACGAAAAACTCTTAGTGAAACATATTACTTCTCTTTGCGATAAAAATTCCATAATTCCAGCAGAACAATTTGGATTCCGTCAACATCACTCAACTTGTCATCAACTTCTACGTGTCACCAATATCATCACTGAAGGATATAACTATAAACCTTTTACAGGAGGTGTCTTTCTAGATGTCAAAAAAAGCTTTCGATCTACTGTGGCACGATGGACTGATCTACAAAATGATCAAACTACAATTTCCAACTTGGATCACACTTATTATTACAAATTATCTTAAAAATAGAACCTTTTAAGTTCGCCTTCATAATGAATTCTCCACAAATCGGTCGTATTAGTGCTGGTACACCTCAAGGAAGTGTGCTCAGTCCTATTCTCTACAATATCTTTACCTACGACTTTCCTCGATGCACTAACATTTCCACGCCTATTTGTTGACGATTCTGCTGCTCTTGCCCAAGGTGCTTCTTTTCTTTATGTCATCAATACTCTTCAAAATTTTCTGAATATCCTAGAGGATTGGCTAACTAAATGGCGCATCGCAATTAATGTCTCTAAATCTCCAGCCATCATTTTCCGAAAAGGACACACCAGACAACCATATATTAATCTCACCCTTTTTGATCAACAAATTGAATGGGCAACTAATATTAAATATCTAGGCCTATCCTTACCTATGCTGCTCCAATCTGGGGTCTGGCTGCACAATTTAACAAGAAATCTGTACAAATTATTCAAAACAAACTTCTTCGTATTATCACTGGTGCACCCTGGTTTGTCCGCAACTCTACAATTCATCAAGATTTAAAAATTGATTCTATTGACAACTATATTACAAAACTTTCTAGAAATTTCTTCAATACCATTGCTACTCACGAAAACCCTCTCATCAAGGCACAAACTATATTTACGCAATTGAATGGAAGATACAAGTATCCTTTCTCTACTTCTAAATGGAATCGAAGCCTCAAACCACCATAATTTCCTGCCCACTTATCGCTTTTTAGATATGTTACTTCAACGCATATTTACTGATCATACATTTCTTGTTACGTTTCCATCACCGATGATTTACATTTTTCTTACTTTCGTCTTTTTCTCTCAAATCATACGATTACTATTATCTATCTATCATGACTTTTCTTTCCTACTGCCTTCACATAACATTGAGTAGATGAACGCTTCGCGTTCAGGCACTCGGCATGTTTATTCAACAATGATGAGCTTGAAAAAAGTAGGAGTTAGCTTGAATAATATCTCAATTTGTTCCTTTGTTAGTGTTTTCGGGTTTTTGTGGTAATATTTTTTTTTCTTTCTACACTTTTTTTTTTTTAATTAAGTCTTCATCTTAAGTAAGTCATCAATTTAAGTTTTTTTTTTTTTTTCACTTTCTACTTTTACTCTAATTTTTTACCAATATTTAGGTTTCATGTGTGTGTGTTCAATGTAGGCCAGGGACACCATACACTTTGAGTGGGTGTGAATTGCATTTAATATGGTGGATATCGCTTTAAATACCAATGTAATGGGATGCAATCCTGATGAATATCAGGATTGCATCCCATTCATTGATTAAGTTGTTCATCGGGATATTCTAAACGATCTTCAAATCGCATTTCAATATGGTACTCGATCCTTCACTGCAATTTCTCAGTGATTTGCACCATTATAAGATAGTGGTGCAAAGCAGCATAAATAATACAACAAGAATAATTAACATAAATAATAAAAAACGAATGGCTATACAGTTATCAAGAAAATGGGGTGCAAACCCTGTCACTTACACACTTGTTTTTCAACAGACTGTAATGCAACAGAAGTTTAGGGCATATCTTATTTATGGACAACTGTACCTTACTGAAGACATTTTTTAGTACTCACAATTTTCATGTATGGACATCTAGGAATTTATACACAATTACATCAATTTCAGAAGCATTTAACAAATGTAAGGCATGATGCAGATATCAGGCCTGCAATACTGGTGGTGGTCACTCTTTTGGGCAGCTTCTATAATTTTGTTTATATTTTTAATTTTGATTATAAAAAGTTTTTATTATATAAAAATTCTTTATTTCCCACTTCATTTTAACAATTTATCAATTTATGATCCTGCATTGTATTAAAAAATGTATTGTTTAAGTTGTATTTTTTATCAGTCGCTTAAAAGTTTAACCTGAGTATATAATATATGCATACAGTACTAGATTCTCAGTGCACTTTGTTTTTAGCATAAAATGTAATATTTGATAAATTAATTCATAATTTTTATAAAAGTATAAAACGTAAAAGATACCATATCCTCTGTACAGTACAATAATTCATCAAACATGTTGATTAAAATCACACTTTCAAAGAAATAAATTAAATATATGGTACTCAGAAAACTAATATCATGAGGAAATATATAAAATTTCCCATTATTAAGAATAATAAATTAATCAAATTCCTATATCAGTAAATTATAAAAAGAATCATTTTACATCATGTAAAAAATTTGATATGTATTCATAAAAAACAATACTATAAATAACTTTATTAATAAAATATATATTAAGTTTTTAAATAATAAGTGTATCATAAAAATAAGGTAATATTATTAATGGATTTTGCATCTAAAATCAACAATATCATACACACACACATATATATATATATATATATATATATATATATATATATATATTTAATCATATTTGTTATTTAATCAAATAAACGATTCTGTGTTCGTCGACGGAAATGCCTTGGTCGCGAAGCGACAAAATTCAAATTGCTTCATAAAATAAAATTACAGTCGGCTCCAGGCCCAGTGTAAATTGAGAAAAACCATTGCAAAATTTACAATTAAATTACAATTACAATTAAAATTAAAATCAAAAATCCAAAAAGATTATAGAGAATATAATAAAAGAAACAAAAACATTTAAACAAACAAAACAGAACAATGACGGAAGAAGTAGGGAGCCATATCACCAATGAGCACCCACGCAGCATCAGAACAAATAAAACATACACGCGCGAACGCGCCCTTAGTCAAACATAACCAGGACCACAGAAATGTGTTAAAAGAGTCAAT
Organism: Caerostris extrusa; assembly: GCA_021605095.1. Lineage (NCBI taxonomy): Eukaryota > Metazoa > Arthropoda > Arachnida > Araneae > Araneidae > Caerostris > Caerostris extrusa. Next base: position 9,906 of record BPLR01017891.1, on the reverse strand, counting down.
GTCAAAAGTGTCAATAAAAAGGTGTCAAATCGTTAGTGTCAATAAAAGGTGTCAAAAATGTCAAAAAAGTGTCAAGAGAAGCAAAGAGGAATACCCTTTACTTATTAATATTTAAAACATGCTTCGGTCTTTTACGAGTGCAAGGAATTGAAATGTCATAATTAAAGTTGTTGATAGCATTAATTACCGGATTGTGTGAATTATTAATAGAAGTGTAAAAATTTTGAGCAATTTTGTCAACATATTCATGAAAGCTAGGCATAGATAGAGAGAACATAGAATCAAATAAACTAACTATAAAGCACAGTATTTTAAAAGGAAATATACAATTAACATTGACACTAAACCAAAATTATGAAAACACCATAAAATTAAAATTAAAATTATTAAACTATGTAGTCTTGGCTTTCTTAAAAGAGAATTATGATACAGAAATAAATGATACAAAGATTTGTTTATTATATTTATTTACCATGTATGTTTTCTAGTTTTGATTTTTGTGCAAACATCTTTCGCGTATATCACATTTATGAAGTTTTCCTATGTTAGATTCTTTTTTTACATTAGTTTTTTTTATGACATTTTATATTGTATGATTGAGAAAAATATTTTCCACATATATCACATTCTTGTAGTTTTATTCCCGTATGTACAAGAATGGGTTTCTTTAAAGGTGAGGAGTCTGTGAGCTTCTTTTGACACCGACTGCACTCCTGATTTTTATCTCCTGTGTGAGACCGTATATAGTGCTGTTTCAAGGAATAGGATCTTGTGAATGCTTTGCTGCATAAAGTGCATACAAAAGGCTTTAGATCAGTATGTAAAATACTATGCTTTTAATACTGATTTTAACGTGAATTTAAGGTTGCGAGTTTGACTTTCATAAGGTTCTCCTGTGAGAATAAGGCAATGAATTTTAAGTGAATACATATTAGTAAACTTCTTTATCACATGTAGCACACGAAAATTGCTTTTCCATCATCTCTCGTGTTAATACCCTGCAATTTAACCTTTGACAAAAGGTTGTACAACGACTGTGTTGAAATAGTCATGTGTATCTCAAATGAAAATTCATAAATGTTAAGTTAGTTTCCATGTATAATTTATAAAAAAATTCCACTAAGATTGCTTTAATACCAATTTAATTTAAAATTTCTAAGTCATTTTTCAAAATGAATAATTATATTTTATTTAATAGTAATTACTGTTGAAACAATGTGTAAAATATCGTTAAATTAAAAAACAAAAACAATGCAATAAGCATCATTACACTTCAGAGCAAAAGCCTCTACTCAAAACGTTATTTTGGGCACGGTAAACTGAGCACTGACTTACTTTATTGGCAAAGAGAGAATTGCGCCAAACTCGTTTGGCGACAATCTTCATCGCGCATTCTCAAGAGAACAAATCCAGAGTGAAAATTTTATTTTTTTAATTTCTTTTTGAACGATTTGAATTTTCTTTTAAAACAACTTACATGATTTTATTTATTTATAATTATTTATTTTATTAATTTTTTTCAGGATAATTTTCAATTTGTTTGACGATTTTATTTGTTCTTCACCATCAGCAGGAGTTTCGTGCTTTACAAGTTATATTTTTCTATATAAATTAATGTTTGTATTATGGGAGCAATTGTATATCCCCATATACAATTGCTATAATTGTATATGCATATTATAGCAATTGTATATGGGGATCCTAAAATCAAGAATTAAGGACATCAAATTTAGGAGAACAAGGTCTTGCGCATGGCAGTTGATGCACCATGGTACATGCGAAATAATGAAATTTTGGCTGCTTTGGACATAACTAGGATTAAAAATTTTTATTCACAAATTAGCCACAAACTTTTATAATAACACTCCTAACAATCCAAATCCTTTAGTTAAAGATTATCTGATTATGACATAACGCTACCTACCAACAATAAACGTCCGCGCACCTTTCAGAACATACTAAATAAATAAATAAATTTATTCAGCTCTCTCTATATGTTGATTTTATTTCCCCTAATTTATTTTTAAATTCCTTCTATTAGCTCACACTCTCCCAATATATATCTTGTTCAAATTTTCAATCATTCATAAAATACTTTTTATTCATCCACTCAAGTTCAGATACATTTCTTTTTTAACTTGTAGGGAATGACACTGGATGTTAATACAGTTTTTCAAATATTAATTCAGTAATTTAATTTAATTAATTAATTTTTTTTTTTAGATTTAAGTTGCATATAGCTACCAATAGATGTCGCCAGATAAACTTAAAAAAAAATGAATGAAAATTATCTATAAAGGACTTTCTGCAATATAATGAAAAAAAAAAAAGTAGAATTAACCTTAAATTTTTTTTTTATATTACTTGTTTATTTTTATTTTCTTTCACTTCATTTACTTTGCAAGCCATTTCTCTTATCATGTACCTCCAAAGAAACCCTCAAGATAGAGGTATATGGAGGCTAACGCTGCCAAAAAGCCTCAATAATGTCAAACTGTCTGTTGGAGCAATTGTCCTTATTTAGTCATTAATAGAACTTTTAAATTTGATCATCAGTTTTCTACGTAGAAGCTTACAATGTTGCTGATAAAAAGAAAAACAAACGTCAGACTAAGTGTGACTAAGTGAATTTAATGCTTTCGGAGGTCTTTTTTTTTTTTTTTTAAATTTTTAGCAAAAAAATAAGTTGTTCTATTAACATTAACATTATTATTGATTTTTTTTTATTATATTGAGATGCATGCTCGCTTATGCTGCTTTATCTAAATTTTTCCAAATGCTTTTCAAAATACAACAGATAAGAGAATTTGGCTAAAGTGAATATTTAATCATTATAAAAGAACTACTCTAAAAATCGAAATTCTGGAATTCATTGCCTGTGACGGCTTTTAAATTCCTTCTAAAATACAATAATCTTTGCTCGTATTTTCTAGCAACCAAAAGAATATAAATAAGAAGAGTAAATTTAAAAAAGAAAGAAATGGAGAAAACTTCAGGTCAATCAGACCATAATATTTTATCAGTTGAACGATGATTAGAACATATGGAGTACAACCAGTACTTGAAATAAAAAGCGAAAAAGAAAATAACTCCAGAAAGAAAACATGAGGTACCCCCATAGCTTACAAAGTTACGATACTTTTCGTAAAAACTGAAGTATCATTGCTGTCTTATACTATACATCCTCTGATGTATCAAATATGCAAAGAGTAAGAAGAACTTTGTAGTTGTTTGTTAGCTCTACATGTTTCACTCATTGAAGCAAAATGTGTTGAACTGTTTCCAGAGTTTTGCAGATCGGCCATAATGGAGAAGAAGTCAGGCCAAATCTATGGAATTTAGAATTAGTAGGATATGTGTTTCTGCGAAACCTGCATATAAGAATCTCTTCTTTTCGATGATTAGGAAAAAAGTCTATGAGAAGTGATAAGTGTAAAAAAAGTCGGTGATGTTTAATGTATACTGTACAGTAAAAGAAAAAAAGGAAGAACAGAAATTATTGTGTGCTGCCATTTCTATGAATTGGTAATCATAATGACAGAATGCACTGTATATTGTTTCAACATACCTAACGTTGTTTCGTATAAAAAATTGTCACAAAATGTTCTTGTATGTAAGTAAATAATTACTAAATTTAAATTTATTCAGATATTATTTTATATGTAGTTTAAAATACTTAATTAGTTACTGAATCTGATTTGTTGCATTGTGCACTGTACAGAATGTGTTTTGAACTGAAAAACTGAATGCAAAAATAAGAGTAGACTTCGTAAATTTTATTGAATATTAAAATACAATTAAATCTGAAAATAATTAACATAAAATTGATAGAAAGAAGGAAAATTCTTGAAAATTATATCAGTGTTTCACTGCGAATTCTTTCACTGTGATGAATGACGTAACTTATGTCCACCAGCATCCCCACCAATGGCATTTTGGCACGAGGTCAGTGCAGCACCACCAAATCCCCAATTGGCTGCAACATTCACCTCGAAGATTAGTGACTTTTGGACAGCATCCCCATTTGCCGTTTCTTTCACAACAATCAGCATTACCAGGACACAAATGCAATTTGTCCGGACATACCTGGATGCCAAGATCTTTCAATTTCAGACCCATAAGATTGTTCTCCGGATCTCGAGTGGCCATGGACTTCTTCAGAGCGACATTTTGAATGCCATCCTTCATGCATGATGTGGGAGTACATTGGAACCCTTCCGGGCAACAATAGCCATCATTACAGCAAACAGCGTTGGCATATGGACAGCAACCTCCTTCGCAAGAAGTCGTTCCTTCTGGACAAAATACTCCTCCAATAGGTGTAGCCTTTTCAGAATACAACGTGACGTTGTCATATTGGGTAGGCTTCAAGCCGATGCATGTATCTAGGTGAGGCAAGCATGTCTGGTCATGTTTGCAGCAACTGCGACCATCTCCACAGCAGACACCTTCGGCATGAGGGCAGCAACCATTACCACACTGAGATCTACAAACTGCCTCGTTTTCCTCAGCTGAAATGCAATAAAATAATTGTTAATTTACGCAAATTCCATACTTTTTAGAAATGAAAAAAAGAGTTTTAAGAATAACATGTTAAATGTGAGGGGTTATAACTTCAGTACTCATCATGCTTCAGCAAAAATATCATGCAAACGAATCTAAATAATATCACATACGTCACGTACTAATCATATATTCCTATCTTCAAAAATCAAATGAACTCATCTTTCTGATGTTATGCAAAACAGGAACAGAATATATAGTTAGTTTGGGTCCTAATATATTGCCAGAATGTTTACGAATACAATATCAATAGGTTTGGTTAAAAATTTAGTATCATCTGGTAATATCATCAGGATCGGTTGATGTTTCATATCTCACTTGGCCGACAGCAACATCTGGACCTAATCTACCAAATGACTACGAAAAAATAAAATATGCAATAAAATTATCAAATTTTCTATCAAATTAAATTAATATATTTAATACATTGAAGATTAAAGCAAATTCTGTTCAGATCAATTTATTTCATAATAATTCGCATTTAAACTTTAAGTATGAATTATTTTGCTAACAATTTGAATGTAGGCACCTCTTGATCTTGAGGCCCTGGGCTGAAGCCTAGTTAGCCTATAGGAAAATACGGTCCTGGTGGGGCTATTCTAACCCGGACCCACACAGGGTTCATCTAGATCTTCCAGAAACTAGTAAGGAATCCAGATTTATGATTTAAAGACTAAACACAATTTATCTGAGGAAAATAAACAAAATTTAAAAAGTTACTTTTCAGACTATCCAATTTGAAGTAATAAACACTGAGTGCTATAAATTACCTTATAGCTGGCACACCACTGACAATGACTTGCATATATCATTCACGACAAAAACTATACTCATCAGTCTATACTATACACCTGTAAATTATCGCTTTGGGAAACCTTTTATTTATTATAATAATTTTCAAGGTTAATTTGAAAATCAATCATTATTTCTTAAATTTGTTTTTACCTTTTTTTCTTCTTATTTCTTATTTTTATTTTATTTTTATTTTTCAAATTTATTATTTTTAGTTCATATTATGCCATTATTACACAAATGGTTATCACCATAATCTTCTGTCTTTAATCATTACAAGCGCATAATCGAAATACTAATTTTACTTGGTAAAATCAGCAGCGCCAATTTTTTTATATCCATGGTTCGAGACAATGTTTTTTTGGAATGTTTTAAAATAAATTATAGTATAAAACACTAAAAACACGCTTTTAGAGTTAACCGAACTAAAAAGCGAAAAATAAATTATAGTTTAAAAAAATTAAAAAACACGCTTTTAGAATTAATCAAACTAAAAAAGTAAAAAAAATAATTGTTAACATAAGAATAAAATTACTGACTAAAAAATTAATGTCACTGTTCTAAAAGCGTGGGGTGATCGATATCAATCGTTATAATTTTTCACTAGTTTTATTCGAAATGTAGAGTTAGTTTAAAAATGTCATACAAAGCACCCCACGCTTTTAGAACAGTGACATTCATTTTCGTCAGTAATTTTATTCTTATGTTAAAAAAATTATTTTTACTTTTAGTTTTATTCACTCTAAAAGAGTGTTCTTTTAGTGTTTTTAAACGAGGTTCCAGTAGGGAGGACTGTACGTATAATATTTTCTGGGTGTAAAACAGACTGGGTGGTGCATTGTGTATTTTCGACAAGCAATGCCGATAAATTTGACTGCCGGAATGTCTTTCTATTTGGTTCGAGGGGGAAGATAATACAGGTATAAATTTCCAAATCTGGGTGTTATCAGACTGCAGATCCTGTTGCACAATTTGAGTAATACTGAATCTGATACATCACTATTACATTTTAGCGGCAAATTAAGCTGAAAAATCCCAGGCATTCGAAAAAAAAAAATGTTATCAATATATTATAAAAAATCAATACAATTTTATCAATAAAATATGATTATTAATGTTTTACAAAAAATTTATAGAAAAAACAAAAACGTTGTATACTGCTACGGACTGGAACTATAGTTCTTACAATAATTTAATTGTGAGTAAAACAAAGGTTAAATGCAGAATATGTCGAGCCAGCTAGAATTCGAACAGGGAATCTCCTGACCCGTAATCTGGCGCGTTATCCGTTGTATACGGACTGGAACTATAGTTCTTACAATAATTTAATTGTTATCAATGAAACAAAGGATAAATTTACGAATATGTCGAGCCAGCTATACGTTGTTTATTCGAACAGGAAATCTCCATTTATTTTACCCGTAGTCTGGCGCGTTATCCCGTTTGTCGCCACTGTCCACGTAGGTTCGAATGTCTTACGTACTTTCATTCTCCATGGGTTAAATTTCTCTTCGTAAGTTAAAATATTGCCAAAAAATCTCTTATCTGGCGATCCTAATCATGATGAGATAATAAACTTATCAAAATATTTTATTGTCGTCGGTCCTATGATAAGTCTACAACGTTTAAATTAAATCAGATCGCTTAAAGTAGGAAAAAATAGAGCCCAAAGAGTCAGGGACAAACAAACATACATGTGAAACTAATATAATAAAAACATGTTAAAAAAGTATAATTTTAAATATACTTACTTGTTAATACTAAGGTAAAACAAGAGAGAGATAAAATGACAAATAGAGCTGTGAAAAACCTGGAAAAAAAATTGAATTAATTTTATTTTTAAGTTACTACAATTTTTAAATGCAATTTGGGAGTGATCAGGGGGATGGTGCATTGTGTATTTTCGACAAGCAATGCCGATAACCCGATTTGACGGCCGGAATATCTTTCTATTTAGACAGCTTGGTTCGAGGGGGAAGATAATACAGGTATAAATTTCCAAATCTGGGTGTTATCAGACTGCAGATCGCTGTTGTACAATTTGAGTAATACTGAATCGATACATCACTATTATTTCAGCGGCAAATTAAGATGAAATCTGGCATTCGAAAAAAATGTTATCAATATATTATAAAAAAATCAATACAATTTTATTGCAATAAAATATATCTGATTATTAATGTTTCACAAAAATTTTATAGTAAAACAAAAACGTTGTATACGCTAATATCAAACAAAAGAAGCATATTCTACATTTCTTGTATAAAACGGGCTTTTATGTTTAATTTTATCGATATATTCTAAATGTTATCAATAAAACATGATTGTCAATAATTTACATATATTTATAGTAAAACAAAATTAAACATTTTTACTGAGTTAGAAATCTCCCAGTAGGTAGACTATAGGTCTTTTGCGCCAATGAAGAAGAAGAAATAAATATGCAAGTATATATCATAAAGTACATAAAAAATGAAAGTAAAGTAAAAACGATAACGCTATTTACTCTAAAAAATAAACAAAATGGTTTCCAGAATATCTAATTAATTAATATTAATTCATTAATTGTTGCCCGGATGGCGAAATGACTAGCACTCGGTACCAGACGTTTTTCGGTTTCGAGTCCACGCTGGTGGCATTATGTTTGTAGTGGTTCCACTGGAATTACTTTTAAACCACACCACTAAGAAACATCCATGCTCTGCAAAAATCTAAACAAGCATCCCCTCTCGCTTGATTCGAACATGAAGCGTTCATGGTACCAAAGGCCAGAGCTCTAGCCAATTTGCTATCAGGCAGCGAAATTGTAGGTGCCCGTATAATATGACTGTAGGGCTGACATCCCTACCAAATAAAAAGAAAGCATCTCATGTTTCTGAATCTGCCAGTAGGCAGACGGCCTTGATCCACCATGGAGCGATTGCACCATTGAAGAAGAATCCATTACTAAATTATTACTAATTAATTCATTAGTTATTTAACACTAATTAACACTTACTTGGAGTAGATGGATACAAAATTCGTGCAAAAAAAAAATTAGAAACAAACGAAGCATCAGAACGATCTAGTAAAAAATGTGCAATTACCCATCGGCTTTCTTGGCGGTCGTCAATTGGCCGCTCTCTGCAAAGTGATGTTGTTGTTCTAATGCAGCTGGCAATACAGACAGGTAATCTTTATGCCCGAAGCAAGGGCTGCATCTCTGTTACTCTCTTAGCACTACCCGGGGGTGCGTGTAGGTTGAAAATAATGAATGCGTGCGCGTGCAATCCTCCGTGGCGCAGATGGATAGCGCGTTCGGCTGTTAACCGAAAGGTTGGTGGTTCGAACGCACCCGGGGTGCGGTTTTTTTTTTCTACTTCCTTGAAATAGCATTTTAGTCCGTAGGGAAAATAAAATTAATTAAAAAAAAACCTCTGTTAATTCAAATTTTCAAATTTTCAAAAGATTTTAATTCAAATAAAAATTATAAAAATCGAAAACCAAATAAAATTATAAAATCGAAAACCAAATAAAAAATTATAAAATCGAAAGCAAAATAAAAATTATAAATCATAAAAAGAATTACGGTTCTGAGATCGGCCTTTTTTTTTTTTTTTTTTTTGTGAGGACATTGTTCACATTCTTACCTTTCAGATGCATCCCATTGGCTCCCACCGTTCAGCATAATCCCTTGGTGTTGGTAAACAAAAAGTTTGTTTGTTTACGTTTTGCAATATGTCTACGGCATCGACAACTGGTCCCTAATTGTACCGAATTTAAAAACTTAACTTTTAACTTCTTTTATTTTTTATCTTACTTTTTATCAATAGTATTTTTAAATCTTTTTTTTTTTTTTTTGAGTACCTACTTTAATTTGAATTTTTTTTTTAGAAACTTTTATCTTTAATTTACTAACAATAATTAAGCAGCCTATTATAATTCCAAGCATATTTATGAATTAAGATGAGGAGGTTTAAGGGTATTTCCCCCCCTGTTGGTACTCGTAAACGGTACGCCAGTTGCCAGTGTTAGCGTGTTGCTACGGACGCGGGGTAACACTATCCCCACACCACTCTGCAATATTATTAGACCGGGGCCTACGTTTTAAAGTTTTACGAGTACTTTTTTTAAAGTACGATTTTTTTTTTTTAAAGAAATTGACGTGTTTTTTTTTTTTTTTTTTTTTTTTTTTTATAGAAATTAAACTTATTGTTAGCTACATAAATCATCATAGCCATCAGTGGCGCAATAGCCTGGTGGGACGAAGCCGTCTGCCAACTGACTGATTTCGAGACAGGAGATGTTTTCCTTTTACGGAATAGGATTTTCAGCTCTATGCTCTGCTGTCATATTATACCGGTACCTAGGATTTAAAGTGGAATCCGAACCACTACAAACATCCATGGCACCTCCGGAACTCGAACCCGAAACCTGTGGTATCGACCATCAGAGCGCTAGCCATCAGGGCCCACCTCCAACGTAAGAATCTCCATTTTGTTAAGCAATAGTTGATATTTAAGCGCAGAAAACGCAAAACTTTAATAAATCAAAACAAACAAGTAGTAACAA